>VDFB02000015.1:439193146-439310580 GCA_007258455.2 Sequoia sempervirens
TACTAATTCTCTCTCTCCCCCTCTTCTATATCTCTTTCTCTCTCCCTTTCCATTTCCCTCTCTCTCTCCCTTCCCCCTCCTAATTCTCCCTCTCCCCCTCTTTGTCTCTCTCTCCCTTTCCCTCTCTCTCTCTCTCTTCGTCTCTCACTTTCCTCTCTCTCCCTCTCTCTCTATTTCCCACCCTCCATCTCCTAATTACTCTTAGGTCTAAGTGTGCACAAATCAGATATCTGATTTATAACACTAAAATCTTGTATTTATACCCAACCCAAATCAGATATCCGATATGTGAAACTTTTCCTTGGGCATTGCTTTGGAGAAATGTACTGACACCCAACCCAAAAAAAAGTCAACTCGGGATTTTCGCATTTTTTTGGTGCATACAAAATGCTACTTTTTTCACATTGCCACTTTTTGGCCCATCATGATCTTGCACATACCCAAATGTAGAAAGAATTTGAGATGTCAATGTTTAGGGAGATGAATTTTTTTCTTGGGCTACAAATGAATCAAACTGATAAACGGATTTTCATTTCATAGTCTAAGTATGTCAAAGAGATGTTGAAGAAGTTTGGAATGGACGACTCCAAACTGGTATGTACTCCTATGGTGACTAGTTGAAAATTGAGAAAATATGATGATTCACCTAAGGCTGATCAGAGCAAGTATAGATCTATGATTGGTGGACTACTATATTTGACTACTACTATAATGGATATCATGCACATAGTTTTTTTGTGGCTAGATTTCAAGAATATCCTAAAGAAACACACGTTGCAATAGTGAAGAGAATGCTCAGATATTTAAGAGGCACACCCGATTATGGTTTGTGGTATCCTAATGATATTGATTTCACATTAAATTATTATACAAATACAAATTGGGTTGGTTGTGTTGATGATCAGAAAAGTACAAGTGGTGGTGCATTCTTTATTGGATGTAGATTGGTGGCATGCCTGAGTAAGAAACAAGATTCAGTTTCTTTATCCACTGTAGAGGATAAGTACATTTAAACAACATTATGATGTGCATAGGTATTATGGATGAGACAAAATTGGAGGATATCAAAGTTGTATTTGGTGAACCTATATCTATTTTTTGTGATAATACAAGTGCAATAATTTTTTTAAAGAATCTAGTGATGCATTCAAGGAAAAAGCATATATCTATCAAGTATCACTTTTTGAGAGAGAAGGTTATAGAGAATGAATTAAAGCTTGAGTATGTTCCTACAAAGGATTATATTGTTGATATATTTACTAAGGATCTTCCTAAGGATACTTTTGAGTGTCTTTGGTGGAAGTTGGGGGTTACTGGCCCTCCTTTCATGAACTACATGCATATAGATGTACATCATTCTATTGGATCTATGGATCTATCTCTTTTATGGACTGATGTTGGTAGCTACCTCTTAGGGGGAGTTGGTAGTGTCTTGTGTTGCTAACTTAGTTGGGTGTACTCCTAATGGAGAGTATTCAGAGCAGGTAATTTTGGTTTAGTGTCAAAGAGGCAGAGCAACGAAAAATATTTTACCTTTTCCATTGATGTCAAAGGGGGAGAGAGAATCATGTGAGATGAACAGAGAGCTTATCTACTCATGGAGAGAGAATCGTGTGAGAAAAAGAGAGTGTTTAGAACTGTTGTATGGTCTTTGGTGGCTTTTCACATCTTGTGTTTCCATCAATGAAAAGGGGGAGATTGTTGCAAGAATGATGGTTTTTTCATTGGTATGAATAGGAAGTCTATTGATCGGTGTAGTCATTGATGTGAACTATGGGATGAAGATGTTGAAGATATTAAGAAAATTGTGGAAAAGAGGAAAATAGGTTGTGCATGTGTAGTTGAGACCTTGAGGAAGTGTCGTGAGTACATGGAGCTATTCTTTTATTATAGAGTCTAAAGATGAGTTGGAATGAAGTAATGAGATGAGATGATGTTTCTAGTACTTGGTTTTCAAGTCCTTTTGAGAAAATTTAATAAAAAGTGTAAACTGTGTCATGCAAATGTTCATAGTGTGCTCTGACATTGTGCTCTACGTTCTTTCTATGTTGATGTTAAGCCTGTATGGTTCTTATAGTTTATTTAAGGTTGATAGAGGTTGCTATATTCAGAATTTTTTTACTTCTAGATTATTGTATAGTGTGAGATATTTTCACTAGTGTATGAACCAGTTTTTCAGTGATGCTTTCTATCGTCTAGGAGAAATCTATTTTCTTTGCATTTCTCTACTATTTCACTTCAGGTTGTGCAAATTTGAGAAGGTGATTATAATGTTTTTATATTTTTGTGTTCAATTTTTTACTTGATTTGGTGCAATATAGTGAGAGTTTCATTTATCAGTATGCAAATAAGGGTTCTCTATTGTCCTGAGTTAAAGTATTTGTTGATGCAAGATTGGATGAAGTTTTTGATGAATCTTAAGTAGTTTTTGGATTGTTCTAGATTGATTTCAATTGAATTATGTTGTCCAAAACTTTTGGCTTGATCTAATGAAGCATGTACTTAATGTCTATGGTGTTTTGCATGGGTGTTGGCCGAACTTGTGTTTAACACTACATATGAGGCTTATGGAAGCATGTTGAAGTGTGTTGGGATCTATTTTGGTCCTAACTAAGGATTTATATAGGTCATCTTAAATTCCTTTCCACAATGGGAATGTTTAGGTACTGACCTATTTCAAATTTGAATGTATAACGACTAGTGGTTGACATTGGAGAAAGTTTTTGAGATTGCGATTGATATAATTATGTATGGTGTTGATGCAAGAAATTGTATGAAAGAGTAAGAAGAAAGATATATGAAAGATTGATGTGAGTGATGTGTGTGATGAAAATTTGAGTAGAGTAGTGTGAACTTCATGTTAGGTTCCTAAAGGAAGTGAGCTAAAGGAATTTGAAATATTTCATGTGAGTCTGGAAAAGTGTGCGAGCAATTATGGTGAACTCCTTGTTGCATTGAGAGTTGTTTTTTCTGTGTAACATTCTTCTTCTATCTTCTCATATTCTTTCTATGTTAGTGAGCTCTAGATGTGAACCTTTTTGGACAATGTGTCCTATTCTGGCAGTGAGCCCCTTTTTATTGGTTTTGCTATTACTTATATTATGAGCTAATCCTCACAATGGTTTTTCCCTCATTGGGTTTTCCACGTAAATCTAGTGTTCTCATGTGTATAGTGTTGTGATTTTAGCTTCTATTATCTACATTTCATGTTTAATCAATTTAATTGAATAAGCGTTTAATGAATGCTTATGGATTTGTTTACTGTTGAAGGTTTAATTTGCTACAACTAATTCACCCTCCCTCAGTTTTCTTGTTCATTTCAACAAATGGAGAGCATCACTCAAGTTCTTTTCCTCTAGCCATAGACCAATAGTCTCTTGCACACCTTCCATCAGGATGTGGTCCTACCTTTCACGAGGTAACAAATAAAAAGGATCACCAAGAAAATCATTCCATCTAAGAACTAGTGTTGTGTCCAGTTAAAATAATTTTTAATATGAATCTAGATTCCCTCTAGCTAAGTATAACACAATCTGACTATCTTCAAAATAGATATACACTATGAACCAACAATGCAAGTAGTGATTTCGTATTACATTGGCCAATTTTTTGATAAAGAGTATACATTTCATAATCAAATTATGTGTTGCGTGTTCAAAAACCTCTATCGCAAATTGGTTATCAACAATGATCATTTCACCTTGCAACATATATAATAGCATTATACTCCAAATATAAACATATATGCATAAAAAATAGATCTCCTATCATAGGCATGGCTAGTTAATGCAAGGGTTTATGCCAACTAAAAGCCATGCAAATGTGGTAGGATTCTAACTTAAAACAATTAAGTAATAATATTACTATTGTGCATTTCCATGCATATCCAGTGATTAGCCAAATTGATTTTTTTAACAAAATATCTCTAGAGTCATATTCTTAATGACTAAGTTGATAGGAATTGTCTCCTATGTATATCAAGAGGTAAAATCATTAATTAAATTGTTCAAGTTCACCTAATGAATTGTTCATATAAAGGCTATCAAATGATCATAAAAGCTAAGAAAATTTACTACTATTCCCATTCTTAGGTTTCTTCTATTATATGCATGTATAAATATTTCTTAAAGAAATTATATATTATTATAACTCAAAGATGTTCCTCTATTGTACAATCCCTCTTAGTGAGTTCTATAATCCTCCACTTTTTTCTTTTGGTATTGTTGCATGTGCTTAGGGTTTGCTTGGTTTTGTGGTTGCTTTTGCGATTCATTTGATGATGTGTTTTATTTTGGTTATGTTTAATAATCAAGAATATTTTTTATTGTAAACCACCTACACATACTCAATTTTAAATGATTCATATGATGTGCATAAAGATCTCTCAAAGAAAATATAAATTTAAAATTATTATGAAACTAACACAAGTCAAATACTATTAAGTTGGTAAAAAACTTTAAATGTAATCAAAGAGTACAAATAAACATCTTTTGAAATATCTAGAATAATTAAATGTAAAAAATATGTTAAATTAATTTTAACCTGAATAACAAGTTAAATGTAGACAAATAGTAAAATTATATTGAAATTCAAAAACCAAAATATATGAATATTAGCTTTGTGTGAAGTGAAGAATATTTTGTTATAAGATACACCTTGATCTAATTAGAATGCTATTATTACATTTACTTTAGCAAAACTCAATTATACTGAAATGTTAATTATTAGTCTGTATAGCTTCTGGATTTGATTGTGTGCAACAATTTTTAGCATCAACGTTTCAGATCACACTACATGATCCATCATCAGGATGAAAGAGAGCAAGAGGAATGAAAGGGTAATTGCAGACTTGGACAAGATAAAAAGAAGAGAGGAGGGGGAGGGTGAGGAGGCACGTAGACCAAGGCCAAGACTAAAGATGAGGAAGAGCAACACATTAGAGCAAAAGAGAAGACCAATTATAATAGGGGAAAGAGTGAAAGAAAGAACTAAGAAGGAAGAAAAACAAGAAAAATATAAGAATAATGAAACCTAAAGAAAGACTACAAGAAACGTAGAACAAAAGAAAAATAACACAAAAAATAAAGGGAAGGAATAACATAAAAACAAAAAGACAAAAGAGAAAAAATAACACTTAGATTATATATATAACTAATTATGAGATTAAATATATACAACCTTATTATATCCTACATATAAAATACAGGGATATTAATATATTACTAAGAAGGATATTAATATATATTTATATTTTATATAAATCCATATAAAATAAATATAACTATATTTTGAGAATAAGTGTATTAAGTATGATTTAAATAATATATTATATGCTAATAAGAATTATTAAATCAATAATATATTATAGCATGTATTAAATAAATAACTATGAGAATATAAATATGATGAGAAGAAATAATATATTATAACATGTATTAAATGAGTAACTAAGAGAATATATATATAATGAGAAGAAATAGAGAGAAAAAATGAGAAACCAAAGAACAAATGAGAATAACTATAGATTGTAACTATTATGAGTAAGGGAAGAGAAGAAATTAAGAGAATGACTGACAAGAAAGGAATAAAAATGAGAATAATTAAGAAGAACCAAAGAATAGATGAGAAAAACAAAGAATAATTGAGAAAAAATATATATTGAGAAGAAAGTAAGAGAATAAATGTGAAACCAAAGAATGACAAGAGAATATAAATGAGAACGAAGGAATAAATGAGGAAATATATAAATAGAGAAGAAATTAAGAGAAAAAATATGAGAATATACAAGAGAAAACTAGAGAAGGAGCCAAAGAATAAATAAGAAACCGAAGAAAAATTGAGAATATAAATATATTGCGAAGAGATTGTGAGAGTAACTGAGAAACCCAAAGAACAAAATAGAATAACAATAAATTAAGACTATCAAGAAATTATGATAATAATATATAAATAAGATAATATGACCATAATTTAATATTAATTATATAAAAATATATGTATATATAAGTTAATATTAATATTAAATATATAAGAATAAATATATATATATATATAAATTAATAGTAATATATATATATATATATAGAGAGAGAGAGAGAGAGATTAATGGAGAAAATAATAAAGGCCAAAAATCTAAAAAAGGCAAAGAACTAGAAGATAATTGAGATAATAAAGGCAAAGATCTACAAAATAAAATAATAATCACGACAAGGCAAAGGTGAGAGAGAACGAGAGGGGACCAAGATAGATTATAATTATCTCAAAGTACATAAAAATCTAAAAAGGCAAAGAACTAGAAGATAATTGAGATAATAAAGGCAAATATCTACAAAATAACATAACAATCACGACAAGACAAAGGCGAGAGGGAACAAGAGGGGACCAAGATGAAAGGAGGAGGACAAAATAACAAAAGCAAGCATAACTTTAAGATGAAAGGACAAAATAATATAAAACTCTCGTTCAAGACAAAGGCGAAAGGAGAAAGAGATATAAGAATAACTTGACGTAAGGAACAAATTGATATGAAAGGAGGAGGACAAAATAATATGAAATGAGAAAGAGGCACAAAATAACATAACAAAAGAAAAAGTAAGGAGAAATAGCAAGCATAACTTTTGAAGAAAGGACCAAGGTGAAAGGAGGAGGAGGAGGACAAAAAAGGAGACAACAAATCGCCAGAGGGGGAAAAGAGAGGTAAGAGGGAGCGACGGGTGAAGTAGGAGGAAAAAAGGGGAGAGGAAAGAGACACGAAAAAGAGGGAGGGGGGGAAAAGAAAGGGGGCATAAAAAGGCTAGGACTGAACGATGTTTTGCAGGTTAGATAGTAAGGGCTGCCACGCAATACTAACACCCCAACCCTCATCACGGTTGAGGTTAGAGGGGTGGTTGTTAATGTGAATGGCTTCCATGAGCTTCCTTTTGAAAAAGTTGTCCTCTTTGCACAAGATATGAGTGTTTTCTAAGCAAATGTGGTGCTTAGTTGAAGAAGAGTGGTCCACAGGTGCAGATTTAACAACTCGTTCATGTTTGATGTCTGCACTGTGCTCCTTAATTCTTGTGCAAAAAGAACGACCCGTTTCACCAATATAAGGGATACCACAAGAGCAAACAACCTTATAAACCCCAGACTCGTGTAATATGTCTCTCGAGTCCTTGAGAGAGGGGAGACGGTGTTTCACGGTGGCAAAAGGTTTGAAAGCACAATGAAGTCCTTTCTTCAAAAGGATCTTGGAGATTTTTTTGGGAAATACCTTCAATATACGGAAGCGCAACACCTTGGAGATCCTTTTGAAGAAAGGACTTCATTGTGCTTTCAAACCTTTTGCCACCGTGAAACACCGTCTCCCCTCTCTCAAGGACTCGAGAGACATATTACATGAGTCTGGGGTTTATAAGGTTGTTTGCTCTTGTGGTATCCCTTATATTGGTGAAACGGGTCGTTCTTTTTGCACAAGAATTAAGGAGCACAGTGCAGACATCAAACATGAACGAGTTGTTAAATCTGCACTTGCGGACCACTCTTCTTCAACTAAGCACCACATTTGCTTAGAAAACACTCAGATCTTGTGCAAAGAGGACAACTTTTTCAAAAGGAAGCTCATGGAAGCCATTCACATTAACAACCACCCCTCTAACCTCAACCGTGATGAGGGTTGGGGTGTTAGTATTGCGTGGCAGCCCTTACTATCTAACCTGCAAAACGTCGTTCAGTCCTAGCCTTTTTACGCCCCCTTTCTTTTCCCCCCCTCCCTCTTTTTCGTGTCTCTTTCCTCTCCCCTTTTTTCCTCCTCCTTCACCCGTCGCTCCCTCTTACCTCTCTTTTCCCCCTCTGGCGATTTGTTGTCTCCTTTTTTGTCCTCCTCCTCCTCCTTTCACCTTGGTCCTTTCTTCAAAAGTTATGCTTGCTATTTCTCCTTACTTTTGCTTTTGTTATGTTATTTTGTGCCTCTTTCTCATTTCATATTATTTTGTCCTCCTCCTTTCATATCAATTTGTTCCTTACGTCAAGTTATTCTTATATCTCTTTCTCCTTTCGCCTTTGTCTTGAACGAGAGTTTTATATTATTTTGTCCTTTCATCTTAAAGTTATGCTTGCTTTTGTTATTTTGTCCTCCTCCTTTCATCTTGGTCCCCTCTTGTTCCCTCTCGCCTTTGTCTTGTCGTGATTGTTATGTTATTTTGTAGATCTTTGCCTTTATTATCTCAATTATCTTCTAGTTCTTTGCCTTTTTAGATTTTTATGTACTTTGAGATAATTATAATCTATCTTGGTCCCCTCTCGTTCTCTCTCACCTTTGCCTTGTCGTGATTATTATTTTATTTTGTAGATCTTTGCCTTTATTATCTCAATTATCTTCTAGTTCTTTGCCTTTTTTAGATTTTTGGCCTTTATTATTTTCTCCATTAATCTCTCTCTCTCTCTCTCTATATATATATATATAATTACTATTAATTTATATATATATATATATTTATTCTTATATATTTAATATTAATATTAACTTATATATACATATATTTTTATATAATTAATATTAAATTATGGTCATATTATCTTATTTATATATTATTATCATAATTTCTTGATAGTCTTAATTTATTGTTATTCTATTTTGTTCTTTGGGTTTCTCAGTTACTCTCACAATCTCTTCGCAATATATTTATATTCTCAATTTTTCTTCGGTTTCTTATTTATTCTTTGGCTCCTTCTCTAGTTTTCTCTTGTATATTCTCATATTTTTTCTCTTAATTTCTTCTCTATTTATATATTTCCTCATTTATTCCTTCGTTCTCATTTATATTCTCTTGTCATTCTTTGGTTTCGCATTTATTCTCTTACTTTCTTCTCAATATATATTTTTTCTCAATTATTCTTTGTTTTTCTCATCTATTCTTTGGTTCTTCTTAATTATTCTCATTTTTATTCCTTTCTTGTCAGTCATTCTCTTAATTTCTTCTCTTCCCTTACTCATAATAGTTACAATCTATAGTTATTCTCATTTGTTCTTTGGTTTCTCATTTTTTCTCTCTATTTCTTCTCATTATATATATATTCTCTTAGTTACTCATTTAATACATGTTATAATATATTATTTCTTCTCATCATATTTATATTCTCATAGTTATTTATTTAATACATGCTATAATATATTATTGATTTAATAATTCTTATTAGCATATAATATATTATTTAAATCATACTTAATACACTTATTCTCAAAATATAGTTATATTTATTTTATATGGATTTATATAAAATATAAATATATATTAATATCCTTCTTAGTAATATATTAATATCCCTGTATTTTATATGTAGGATATAATAAGGTTGTATATATTTAATCTCATAATTAGTTATATATATAATCTGAGTGTTATTTTTTCTCTTTTGTCTTTTTGTTTTTATGTTATTCCTTCCCTTTATTTTTTGTGTTATTTTTCTTCTGTTCTACGTTTCTTGTAGTCTTTCTTTAGGTTTCATTATTCTTATATTTTTCTTGTTTTTCTTCCTTCTTAGTTCTTTCTTTCACTCTTTCCCCTATTATAATTGGTCTTCTCTTTTGCTCTAATGTGTTGCTCTTCCTCATCTTTAGTCTTGGCCTTGGTCTACGTGCCTCCTCACCCTCCCCCTCCTCTCTTCTTTTTATCTTGTCCAAGTCTGCAATTACCCTTTCATTCCTCTTGCTCTCTTTCATCCTGATGATGGATCATGTAGTGTGATCCGAAACGTTGATGCTAAAAATTGTTGCACACAATCAAATCCAGAAGCTATACAGACTTATGATATGGATTGTGGAAACCTATTATCATTAAATGTTAATTATTCTTTATGTAAATTTGTTAACTTGATTCTCAAATTCATAACTCTAATCTTAAATTCAAAATCAAATCATAATGTTGAAATTTGCAAACCTAAACTTCTACCCAACATTAATGTTGAAACTAGTAACCCTAAACTTTATGCGAATTACTATTTAAAAATGTATTCATCCATATCCATATAAACTTGGAGATGGCTAAAAGTGAAAATAATACAAATAATCTTCAGTGGGAAAATAAAAGCTAAGGGTACATGTCATCTTTTGGCATATTGCAAGCCAAGATTCCCCACTTTCCTTGTCGCTGCGCAACAGACGCCATTATTGCCGATTGCTCAGGACTCGCTATTAACTTTAATAATGAATACGAAATGTGCCAAATTTTCTTCAGAAACATTAACTTGATATGGCTAAAGACTCTTGAATTCGAACTCAAAAGAAGATAGTGGTCTATGACCGTGTCTGTTGCCTATGATTTTACAATAAATTTGTCCCTCTTGGTGAATAGTGAAGATATTCTGGTGAAATGTGAATATTCATGATGACTCAAAGAAATATAATTTCGTAAAATTACATTGTGATATGAAATTTTCTATAAACTTTAATGATGAGAATGAAATGTTAGGGATCAAAATTTCTACAGGCCGAAGAGTGTTGAATAGGTATCCAAGGTCGCCATAAGAGTTTATGGACGGCTTCAAATGACAAATAAAAATAGTATCTGCACGTCACCCTAGCGTTGATTACACTTGCAATAGGTAGTGAAGGTTTGAAGGTGGGAACAAAAATGAATGTGTTGCCTTCTAAGGCGGGGAAAGGGTTGTGGTGAATAGAGTGAAGTTACACATAGTAGGCTTGAAATCCTCCATGTCGTCTATTAAAATGAATGCAAGAAATTGAAACATAAACACAATCACAACCATATACAAGAGAACACCAGATTTATTTGGAAAACCCTAATCAGGGAAAAATCATAGTGATGATTAACTCACATATATATGAATAAAAAACTAAATACAATAGGTTCACTTCCAAAAGGACTCACTATCTAGAATAGAAGATAATAGAATAATACTGTTACAAAGAGGTTCACTACCTCAGAACAATATAAGAATTCACCACAACAACTCTACACCATCCGCAACCTCCAGCTCATTGACTCTAGCAACTTCAAGTATATTAAAATGTAGATACCTTCTGCTAACTACATCTATTAGCATTAGGTGTTTAAGCTTTCACTCAGATCACCAAACCTGATCACATATGCATCTTCACTCACACAACATATCCAACAATTAACCTTGCTTATAGATCCTCTATGACCTAAACAAACTTATGTAGGTTGGCCAAAATGAAGTGTATGCACCTCAAACGTGCAACCAACAAATAGGTTGTCACCAAACACTTTCATAGTGGAGAGAAGTGAAGGTAGGTGATAATAAGGGTTAATTATTTTCTAAATCAACATTTACACGCTTCACCATGCTTCCAAAAATAACAAACCACTTCTGCAAA
Source organism: Sequoia sempervirens (assembly GCA_007258455.2). Lineage (NCBI taxonomy): Eukaryota > Viridiplantae > Streptophyta > Pinopsida > Cupressales > Cupressaceae > Sequoia > Sequoia sempervirens. The sequence goes on from VDFB02000015.1 coordinate 439,204,485, forward strand.
TAGTGCTAGCATGTCATGTCAGCCAATCTTGCATTAACACCATCAAACACCACATTCACACTTCTTCAGGTCCAGAAGCACCACATGGACCACATAACAACAATGCACAACATCCAAAAATATTCCAACACCAATAGAATATTCAACACCACTAACATTGATAGAATTTTAGAAATTTTAATGGTTCTTTTCCTTGCATTTGAAAATTTTTCCCTCTTCTAGTTGTTTTAGGGTTAGGGTCTTGTTTTTTTGCATTCTAGGGTTCTTTTTATGCCCAAACCCTTGAAAAATCCTAATGATGTGTTAAACCTTAAGCCAAATATTCTAATCCTCCATTGGCTTGTCCCTGCCCATTTTCGGTCATTTAAGTAATGACTTATGTCATTAAGGTCATTTGTTAATTGACCCTGTCTCATACTCTAACCATTCGTTTTACTGATTCAAATATTTGAAAATGTCTTAAGTATAGGGAGTCAAAATATTTCTTTTTATCCTAAGTCTCGAACTAAAATATTGTCTGTTATTGTGTCGACCTAATGAAGTCCCCATTTTAAGTCATAACTTTATGCATGTGTGTTATAAAACTTTAAGTCATGTTCTAGTAGATCCCACAACTTGCATTTCATTGGTTTCCTGCTAGCCCGCACTATTAAAATAATTCTTTAAAAATCCCAATAGGGCAGCGAGTGAGGGACATTTGTCAGCCCGTTTGGTGGGACTTACCAATCTCTAGGGGTAGTGGTGATGGAAGATAGGAGATATATGGTTTAGATTTGATCTTTACAAGTGATCCTAACTGTTCCCCACTCTAGCCCATAGGGGGACCTTGTTTTTGAGAGGGTTGGTAGGTGACTACCATGTGGCATCATCCAAGGCATCCAAAGAACTTTAAAAGATATGAAATACTTGGCTAAATATTTCTAGCAACTATACTAAAAGGGGTGTAGTGCATATGGATAAATGGTTGGAAAGATGTTTCAATCTTGGTCATCCATCAGCAAAATATTTTAATCACTTGGGCATAAGCTTGGGGGTTAAATCGTGTGCAAATCGGGTTGTATGGGCTTAATCTAGGTGATTGCTTGCTAGCCCACCACCGTTGATCTATGTCCGAGTTAACCCAAGTGAGCTAGCAAGAAAGTAATAAGTTGAAGTTTTTAAGGCTCATAGAGATGGTGGAGCCCACTTAACAATGTGGAAATAAGTCTACATGGCATAATCTCATTGGCTAGATGTCAAGGTCAGCTTTAGTAAAAAATCAAATCTGTTTGACTCCATCTGAGTCAAGTTCATCAAGCCATCTTATTATAAAATCAATGGTCAAAATTAAAGTTGCTTATGGAGGTAGATTGGACCATTCTGCTTCGTGCGAGCGAGCAATAATGCTAGATAAGATGCCAACCAACCAAATTGATTACTTTTCACCATAAAAGCCAAATTGAAAGAGTAATTTGTATTATAAAATAATTTTAAAGAATCTAGAGATCTATTGCAATGTTCATTGAACTTTCTACATCAAAATTTAGGGTTTCTATGTGTCAACAAACTAGTAAGTGCAAATCATACATTCTAATCTCAAATTTCTTGTGAACTTCCTACAATTATTTTTTCTATCATTAGAATTACAATTATGGATTTTTTTAAGGTTTGACGTTCATTTAAATTGTTGTAAATTATTGAATTTTATTTACTCTTTTGCGTCAAACTTTAGCCCTATATAAACCCTAAATTTTGTAAATATCCATTACTATGGCACCCCCAAGAACCCAACCCCCTTGTTTTGAATCAATAAAAGACCTCTTTGTCAAGATTTATTGGAACAATTAAAACCCTCAACAAATGATAAATGCACACATCAGCCTATGTTTCAAGGTCCTAGAATGAAAGATGGAATTTTTGATAGACGGTGTGCCATCAAGGATGGCACACTGCCAATCACCGGATGGACATTGTTTACATATTGGTTTGGTAATAGAAACTCAAAAATACCTATATGCAACTCATGGAAACTAGATATGGGTAAACTGATTGTCCCAAATGTGTATCTTGATGTGGACGTCCTCAATGATATATCATCCGACTACATGACCCTACTGTTAAGGTGTTGAGAACACATTTTGGCAAGAACATGGTTGAGGTCACCAGGGAAGAGTTCACTGAAGTTTTCAAACTAAGCCAATGGAATGATGAGATGGTGAAAATTGATGAGAATAAATTGAGAGAGGAATATGAGAAGGTGAGAAAAAAATTCAAGATCTCAATATTGTCAAATTTCTTGGTAATAGGAAAAGGAGGGATCAAAATTATACTAGGTCCATTTGACAAAGAACCTTACCCAATCAACTATTTTGTAAACTACTTCTGAAGAACCTTTTATTCTCTTTGTTAGATTGTGGGATTTGATCCAACTTCAAGCATGTTGATTGCACCTATGTACATGGATGGAAACATATAATATATGACGATCCACTTATGATTTTTCCACCTATTTTTCAAATGAGATACATAAATGTTTGGAATCTCTAAAGAAATGTGAAACAAGAGTAAGGTTTTGGTGGTACTCCCTGTGCATGCATATTTTCTTGTACAAGGGGGCTGATTTCCTTGGTAATCATATGAAATCAAAGAGAAAAGTAAATAGTGAAGATATTCCTATCCAAACATGGACCCATATCTTGGACAAGGATGAGCAGAGCTCTAGTTTTGTGGTATTTTCAGTTATTTTTTCTTCCAAGATGAAGAGGGTTTTGGTTCTAAATTTTCCTAGAATCCCAACAAAATTGCATGACTTCCTCAAACCTAACGGTAGGAGACCTTATCTAGGCATTGGCAATAATTTGGTGGATGTGATTTTAGATCTAAATTCCACCATCGTTCATGTATATGGTACCACTAAAACACCTCATGTGCTTCCTATAGATGTACCATTGAGGGTTGATTTCTTAGAAGTTATGTGACAACTCATAGATGTGGAGGATAAATGGTTGCTTAATATGAGGAGAGGAAATTTATTTCCTAAAAACATAATATTTTAATACTTTATTATGATTAAAGATGGTTGATAGAAAATTATCCACAAGCTCAAAATTTTTGGAATGGCATGGTGTAGGCATAGAAATCATGGCCCATGAGGCTTCATGTTCTATTTGAAGGGCAGAGTCAAATGGGGGAAAGTTTTAACATAAATTCTTATTCCTTGAGGATGTGATTAAAAAGGTTTTTGATTTAAGATTGCAGGAGGAGAAAAAGATGAAATGGATAGCTTTCAACAAATTGGAACAAGAAATGGAGCAAAAGGATCCTACCTATAAGGCTCTCCCAAACATAAAAGATGAAATATTGAGGGTAGAAACAATGTTTCAAAATTTTGATAAAGTTGTGGGGAAATTGAAAGAGGAGAGGATTATACAAGGTAAAGGAAAGGATACAACAATTGATGAGAAAGATAAGGGGAAAGCCCCCATGTTAGAAGAAGGACCATCAGAGCAACCTTCTTAGAAGTTACTTGTGTTTTCCAAAAATAAGAGAACAGTGAAAAGACAACAACACCCCCACTCCATCAGAGGGGTCAAGGCCATCCTCTCCTGTGCCACAAACTTCACCAATTTCACCTCCAAGGATATCTACTCCCCATATTATTGAACTTGATTCACCACCAAAAGAACCACCACCAAAGAAATAAAAGGTTAGATCAAGTGGCCTTGTTGATTACCCCATAGATTTTGATGATAAAATTTTTCTGAGGATGAAATGAGACAAGGAATACCTTCCCCTCCAAGAGGGATGATTCCATTAAATTTAAGCCTCAATCTAAGAAAGGTGGATTTGATTGGGGTAAATATTAAATATGATGTTAGAGAACAGACTTGCAATAAGTTTATGGATGATGATTCTAAATTGTAAAATCACAAGCTCTTCAAGAATATGTCTGGAGGGCTAGAAGGGGGGAATATGTTGAGAGAATTGATATGAAAATTATTGCAAATCCTAAGTTTCCCATAGAGGTTATTGAAGTTCAAGCCTTAAAATAAATGAGGGGTAAGTACTAGGACATTACACCAAAAAAAGGTAGAGAGTTGGTCAAAAAAATTGGATTACTCATGTTGCCAGAATGGGACTTAGCCTTAGCTATTGCATTTGACACCATTTGGAGAAGTGATACCCCTCTCTTTTCCACATAAGAAAAAGAAACATTATGCTTGCAAGGATTAGCATTCAGTGCTCAATGGGATATATTGGATATTTTGGCCTTAGACCCAAATAATAAGAAACCAAAAGTTGTTGAACCAACTACAATTTTGAGAGGAGGTTTGATCATTAAGAGGGTGTCTGAAACCTCTATAGTTGAAGTAGCTACTTTATCTATAAATGTGGTTCAATTCACAAAAGCTACAATGGAATCCTTAACAGAGGAGCATGACACCATCAAGAAAAATATAATGACATGGTGGTTGAATATAAGAAGGGCAAACAATAAATTGCAGAGTTGTAGTTGGAAGAACTTACATTATTAAAATAAAAATTTCAATCAATGCACACTCAAGGACTCTCACAAGCTAGTATAACAACTCCTCTATCTCCTCTAGAGAAAAAAAACCCTCTCCTATTCCTTCTTTTCCTCAAGCCTCAATGAAAATAGTTGAATATGATCTTAGATGAAGTACCAATTGTATATTTGAGGATAGACACATCAACAATAATTCCTCCAAGAGATTCAACAAAAGAAGAGCTGATTAAGTAGATGGAAGTGTGTAAGGAGTTATTTATTGTAAAATGATAACAATATTCATTGTTTAAAATGTTTTGGATATTTTTTTGTCAAAAGCAGTAACAATAATGAGAAGTGTTCATTCTAATTATTTTGTAATGTTCAACTAAACAAACGTGTTTGAGAGGGATAAGTCAATTGCCCTCTCATTGATGAAGACATGGATCTAGGCTAGACTACGTATCTTGAGGTGTATGGTCATTGGATCCACCCATGAATAAAATAAGCCAAAGAAGATTTCACCAACTTACAAAATGATGAAGGAAGTGGGATACTATCAGGGGTTGGTGGACCCACTAGAAAAAAGGTTCAAGGAATTGATAAAACAATTTGATGAGAGTGATCTTGGCCTATTGCCAAACATTCTAAATAGTGATGGGACAATCAAGACCTATGAGAAATGGAGAGATCATATGAATGTTTTCATAGTTGTAGATAACACTTTATTTTGTGAGAAAGGTGGTGTCAATATTCCAATGTTGAAGGATAGCATGAACAAATTATCTGTCAAAATGCATTTCTTGAGGACTTTGACAAAGGTTCAAATTAGATAATGGTTAAATATGGGTATGTACAAGATCATCATGGAAAAAATAGGCCTTTAAGTGGCAATTTTTTTTGAGAAATCCGAGTTAGGAAACTTGATGTAAAAGTTTGAATAAGTTATCTATATTATTTCAAAAATATGTAAGAATAGAATCTGTAGAAAATTGAATGTAGTTTCTAAACTACTAGGTGTTTTTAAAAAGAAAAAAATCTATTTGGTGAAAATTTGAAATTTCAATGCAGTAGTACTTAAATTTCAGGGAAAAAATAAGAAGTAGGTGTCTATCTAACCACCCTAACCATAATAAAATGATAATATTTTTTTATAAGCTTTTAGATATAAGTAGAGGACTCATGTCTCGATGTGATGCATATTTTTTTTTAATTTGTTTCCAAGTAAATAATTAATTATGAATTTTTTATTACAAGTTTTAGAAAATATAAAAAAATCACATGTCTAACCACCTTAACTTGGTCAAAACTTCATGGAATTCAATTTTTCTTTTTTTAATCCTATAGTATACAAAACATAGAATGTGACACATGTTTTAGATTCAAAAAATGTGATATTGTTTGAAAGCTATAGATGTTTTTCAATCAACCTATCAATCAGCACTTTAGTCATAATTTGAATAGAAAATGAATAATAATTATTTATTTAATTCAAAGTAAAGCATAATTTATATTTTTGGAAAGCTGAGAATCTCCTTTAAAAACCCTTTTCGTTTCATCAATTTTGTGTTGGAAATAGGATGCCATTTAATTGCAAATCCTAAACATTAATTATTTCATGTATCTCTTAAGTTCTTGGAATGTGTTCAACAACACTAAGATTAGGATGAGATTAATTATTTGGATGGAATAAATCATGAAATTGAAATTTGTAGTTATTCCTAGATAATAGGAACATGTGGGTGCACACATGGTAAGGTGACACTCACCTTGAGTTTAGTTAACTATTCAGAGTAAGAGATAACACTTCTGAATGCATGTAAAGATCCTAGGAGTTAGGATTTGATGTTTGCATGTTTGAAGTTTAGTTCAGTTCAGTTCAAAATCAGTTTAGTTTAGTTTAGTTTAGTTTAGTTCAGTTCAGTTATGGTTCAGTTATCTTTAGTTGCATGCAAGTGCATGTTGCATGAATGTTGGTTATTTTGAGTTGCATATAGTTAGCTTCAGTTAACTTGGAATGCATGGCTAATAACTTGAGTTGTATGACAGATAATAGGGACTACCTCCAGTTAATAGGGGATGACCATTCTTGCATGAATGGTGTTGAATAAATGTTTCAGTTAACTATAAATCACTTGGAGCCAACTTGGGCGCCCAAGATGCTTTATTGGACTTACCTCTCATTCATTATAAGATATTTCTGAAGGCTCAGTTAAGGAGGATTACTTAAGGGCGCCAACTTTGAGGAAGAGCTTTGGAATTATCATCAAAGTGAAGGAGAAGTTGTAGCTTCAATTTGGGACACCCAAATGCATGAAGCACATGTTGTAAGCCTTAGTCTTCACTGAATAACTCAACTTGAAGGAATATGGCTTACCTTTTCAAGGGCTTGAGCTTGTGCATTGTAATTATTACCATTTGGAGATTACAAGGTTGCATATTGTCTCTATATCTCATTCAAGTTGAATAGAGTTTTCATAATTGTTATTGCAGGTGTGAAGAAGATTGACAAAGATAGAAGAAGCATTCTCAAGCAAGAATTGGAGCTATTGTAATTCAGAGATTGAATAATAGAATAATTATTGGTGGAGTTTTTTCCCGAAAGGGTTTCTCCATGGTACATCTTGTGTGATCTTTCTAATATCATGTCTAGTTCTTCTATCAACTTCTCTCTACATTCTACAACAGTAAAATGGATTAATCAAGATAATCACCCACAAAGAATATATGTAACAAAGAAAAGACTTACTTAGATCAGCAATATTAAAGTTTTACAAAGTATTAAGCTAAGAAAACACCTCATTTTTCAACATTTTGGGTAAAAAGAAAGTCGTCAGCCACATACCCATCATATTGCAACTTTTTGCCCCATCATGATCCTGCACATACCCATATAGTCCATATAAAAAAAGTTAGATGAACTCATGGCCTTTAATTGGCCATCAAAATAATATTATACAGCATGGGAATAGAAATATGTCAACATTCTTGATTTGTGATCTTAACTATTAGATATGGGACATATTTTGTCTTTTGGTACAACTCAACAGTCTCTATAGGTCTTCACACTATCAACATGTGGAGTTTTGTCTTTTTATGCATGAGAATATTCTTTCACTTTCCAACTGAGCTTTCCTCAGATCCACATAAAAGGAATAAAGGAATGAAGTAACAAAGAGTATTAGTTAACGGGTGAGTGCAGGATCATGGGGGTCCAAAAAGTGGCAATATGACCAAAAAGTGGGTAATGATTTTTTTTTAATCCAAATTTGATAAAATGGAATGAGTTTATTAAGAAAATATTTAGGCTTCCAAAAATATAAGATATGCCTAATTTAGAATTAAATAGATATTTATTATTGACTTTATACATACATTTTGACTAAAGTCCTAATTGATAGGTTGATAAAAAAAAAATATAATTCTTAAAAAATTTCACATTTTTTGAATTCGAAAGATGCAACACATTCTATGCTTCCCATACTATAGGTTGAAAAAAGAAAAATTGAATTTCATAAATTTTTTACCAAGTTATGGTGGTCAGACAAACAAGTTTTAATATTTTTAAAAAGTTTTAATTAAAAAAAAAACATAACTAATTATTTACTTAGAAAAAATTATAAAAAAAAATGCAGCACATCCTGACATCTGTCCTCTACTTATATTAAAAGTTTTAAATAAATATATTATGTTTTTCTTGTCTTAGGTTGGTCAGACATACACTTGCTTGTTATTTTTTCCTAAAAATTTAGTACTACTGCATTGAAATTTCAAATTTTCACTAAATAGATTCACTTTTTTCCAAAAAAGGAATAGTATCTTAGAAACTAAATTCAATTCTCTACAAATTCAATTCTTACTTATTTTTCAAATTATTTTAATAGCTTATTCAAATTTTTATATCAAGTTACCTAACTCTATTTTTTTGAATTTCATTACCACTTAAGGGCCTAGTCTGGACCCCATGATCTTGCATTGACCTTGACTAAATTCCTGATATTTTGGGAAAAGCATGATGGAAGCAACAAATCTTGTAACTGATTTATGCTTGGAATACTCTTTCCACAAGCTATTAGTTGCACTTGTAATTTTTTAAAGTAATTAAATTGGTCAATTGAAAATGTGACATGTGTTAATTAGCCGAAACTTAATTTTCTCCCTTGTTCTATAAAAGGGAAATCAAGGCTAATTGCATGTGTTGTTGATTGAATTCCTAGAAGAATTTTTTTAATAGAGAACATAGATACTTTTGTTTTAAGTCTTATTCTAGGTTTTGAAGTTTTGATTCTATTGATTGCCAATTTTGTATGATAGTGCTACAATTTCTGAATACAAATGGCATATTTCAAAATACAATGTTCTCCATTGTGTACCTGATGTGAATTTTGAATGAAATACATCGAAGATTTATTGCATTCATCTTTATTGTCTTTCCTTTGAATTTTTGTTATTTGTTGATGCACTTGTTCAAAAAACAAGTTAAAATTTCCTTAACAAAAACAAGGATTTATATGTTCATGCACGCAAGGATAACTATGTATCATTGGTTTAGATTTCTGAGATTAGTGGTGCAATGCATCATTAAAAGATTTGTTATGTGTAGGTTACACATTGTCATATATTTCTTAGTTGCATTGGTAAAGACCCCATACCCTAGGATAAAGCATTGATCATTTTAAGTTGTATTTGTGTTGCACCTTCTTGATCATTCACACAAAACACTTTCAAAATAAATCAAATTTTTACTTCCTATAATAAAGTGTGTATTGAAGAAGAATTTAATTATATTCTCATGCTTAATATGATAAACTAAAAAGGATTAGCCAGATCTTTGAGGTTTACATCTATTTAGTAGCTCAAAGGAGAATTCATCTGTTATATTTACAATGTATTGGATAATTGACACAAGAGTATCTTTGTTTGAATTGTAGGGATCACCCTCCTAGGTTCTACATAGCCCAAAGTGTAGAGGGAAAGTTTAGTAAACTTTCACCTATTCATTAGCCAATCCCTGATGGTTATTGATAAGTGAATGTGGAAAATTCATAGATAACTAATGAGATAAGCTTGGTTATTAAAAAGCACCAACATGTTAAAACGCACAAGACAACTAAGAGGGGGGGTGAATCAGTTGCACCAAATTCAAACACAAAACTTCAAACACTTATCAACTTCACAACCACACTATTTTGTTATTAAGTATGAATATGAAATGTAGATAACATAAGGAAAATCAACACAATGAACACCATATTTTACGTGGAAAACCCAATAAGGGAAAACCTATTGTGAGGATTAACTCACAATATAAAGTAATAGCAGAACTGGATACAAGAGGCTCACTGCCAAGGGATCACTGCTCGAATACAAAGGCTCACTACCTACAAAAAGGACTCACTATCCAATAGGGAGGTTCACTGCCTATAAATACAAAACATAATAGAATGATCCACAACAATTTACACACATCCACAACCTTGATTAGAATATTGTAGAAACCTTTAGCTCACTACTTTCAGGAATCTAAAACAGTAAAGGGTATGTGCAAGATCATGATGGGCCAAAAAGTGGCAATATGATGGGTATGTGGCTAACGACTTTTTTTTTACCCAAAATTGATGAAAGAAAAAGGGTTTCTAAAGGAGATTCTCAACTTTCAACCAATATAAATTATGCTTTACTTTGAATTTAATTAATAATTATTATTCATTTTCTATTTGAATTATGACTAAAGTCCTAATTGATAGGTTGATTGAAAAACATCTATAGCTTTCAAACGGTATCACATTTTTTGAATCCAAAACATGTGTCACATTCTATGCTTCACATACTATAGGATTAAAAAAAAAAAATTCATGAAGTTTTGACCAAGTTAAGGTGGTTAGACATAAAAGTTTTTATATTTTTCAAAATTTGTAATAAAAAATTCATAATTAATTATTTACTTGGAAAAAAATTACAAAAAAATATGCATTGTGGTTAGGGTGGTCAGATAGACACCTACTTCTTATTTTTTCCCTGAAATTTAAGTACTACTGCATTGAAATTTCAAATTTCCACCAAATAGATTTTTTCTTTTTTTAAATAAACCTAGTAGTTTAGAAACTAGATTCAATTTTCTACAGATTCTATTCTTATATATTTTTTAAGTAATATAGTTAACTTATTCAATTTTTTACGTCAAGTTGCCTAACTCTAATTTTTCTATTTTTTTTGCCACTTAAGGGCCTGCTTTTTCCATGATGATCCTGCACATACCCTAAACTACTATTGCCTCAACTCACTTTTGCACAACTATTCTCTTCACTTTTGGCTTACTTATTTTGTATGATTTAATCCTTTGCATCTCGAATTGCATTTATACCATCTTCAACCTTAGAAACTTTTTCCAAGGTCAGCAACATACGATTCATTTTATAAATTCAAATTAGGTCGGTAACTCAACATTCCCGCAGTGGAAAGAAATGCTCGAGTGGACCAATTAAACACTTAACCAAGACCAAAAACAATGTCTCGGATCAACCACACACTTCCTTAATTAAAATTTTAATTCTTTCTATGAAGTGTAAACACCAAGTCGACCAAACCTAATGAAAACACAAATGAACATTGAAGTACACACTTCATAGCAAGAAGATAACACATAGACAATGTAACATGATTTATCATGCATGAGAACACATATTAGATACCTTCATATACATTTGTAGCAAGTGCAACAACCTTCAAACATAGAAAACCTTCCAATAGTCCATCTGAACTGTGCAAACACATACAACTATAAAACTCAACTTTCAGAGCACCAAACCACAAAAACCTCTTCCATAACCAAAGAAAACCATTACAAGATATGTTATAGGGTAAAAGCACAACAGTGTGTCACACTTTCGACCAAAAAAATAATTCCTCCTGAACAAGTTTTGACTAGAATATTTTCGGTTGATAGGGTTTCGACCGAAACCATGTGGCAGTGACATGGCGCTGATGTGGTAGTACCTTTTTAGCCAAAAACCTATTGGATGAGACAATGAGTAATAAAAATAAAAATAAAGGGGGCTGACCATTTTTCTTGTTAGATCGAAAGAGGTTTGGGCAAGCATTCATCGACTGAGCTAGGGTTTTCCAATGATGATAAATATACACAAGCACGCCTCAATAAAAAATTATTTCATTTGAGGGATCAATACACCCTCGATAATTTTACAATCATATGCAGCTGCAACTCTCTGTATAGCTTCCATGACATCTTTATTCTATGTCATTACAAAAATCATTGCAACTTGATTGTTCAATTTATTCACACTCGAGCCAACTCCCTACATTTAATGAGAAATAAAATTAGCGTTTGTTAGATGTAAATGTTGACAGAGAAAATGAAAATAAAATCAATGTGACTTGCATATACTTTATTTGCATATATATGAGCTAGAGCATGTCTACTTATCATGCATTTTAGTAGGAAGAACTATTTGATAAGTGGCAATAATGTTCAGTTGGAGATATTGTAACTTAGGGAAAATATTAGGTTAGCATTATAAAGAATAAACAAACAAAACCCTAACTAAACAATGAAGAAAAATGAAAGAAAATAGCATGAAAACAAAGAAAGATCTCACCAAGTATTCAAGCCCTCCATGAATCACCTTCATTGTAGCTTCTCCATTTGTTGTAAGTTAATGTTTTCCCTTAGATTTTTTATGAGAAACCTATGACTATGTCAATGTCCTAAGTAAATATTGAAGGATTCTATCAAAAATACTCAAATGCAAGTATGTAAGTATGAAGCAAGCCTAAAGTACATATAAAATAGCCTACGCATGAAAATGTCTAAAGCATGAAGTCAAGAGATGCCCAAATGAGGCTAAAATTTCCTTTTTATAGAAAATAAAATTTTAGATGAATGGCCAGGATTGTTAGATGAGAGATGCCCTAAGATCAATGGTTGAAATTAGATGTGAAAACACACAATTAGGGTTAGGGAAAAATTTAAAATGAAGGGCTAAGATTTGTTTTTAGAAAAATCAAATCAATGGAGAGAAATGCATGTGACAAGAGGAGATATTGGGCATGGATAAAGAAAAAGTTGGAGAATCAAATAATAATTTAAAATTATTTTATGTAGAGACTGAGTTGACCTTTTGAGTTGAAAAATAATTTAATTCAAAGGTGGTGGGGCCATGTGACACTAAATAATAATTTAAAATTATTTACTTTGGAGAGAAAATTAGAAAGTGGGAGCTCTATGTGCGATGGGATGCAATGCTATGCACTTTGATTTCCGGTGTGTTGATTCTTGATCGTCGCGGTCATGGGTTTCCCATTAGATGGGGAGAGGTACTCGTTAGGACGAGGCGGTACAGGACTATGTTTGCATGGGGATCATTTCTTCTAGGCATGCTATATCATTAGTTGCATGAGGTGGCTTATAGGGAGGCGAGCAATATTAGCTCTAGGACTACACTATTGATGATCTGGGCCTAGGAGCATATTCCTATCTTTTGACCACCAATTTAGAGACTACAACTTGCTGAGGGTATGCCTTATGCTTGTATGTGGGTGCATTGCAACAGACCAGAGTTGGAGACATAGGATTCTAGCACCATCGCATTGACACACTGATGGGATTTATCTAGAGGCCATACAAAGATTGTGCATAGTGGCTAGGAGAGGATGATTATCTTTCTTTTTGTCGACAGTTTAGATACATGATTGGACATACAGTTCAGTCTTAGTTGATCATCAAGATGTACATGCCCCAGTGGGTATTACGTTAGTTTGGGGAGTGACAGGATGTTCCTGTGGGGACTACACAGTATTCCCATTCATCCTGAGAGACCATGTAGGGGCCATTCAAATTAGTTCCATTAGCAGAGCAGTAGGTGGATGGATTTTTTGCACAATAGTGGGCCTAGAGCAAGGGTCCAGTGGATCTAGGGACTATAGAAAAGTATGATACATGGTGGAAGACTCACAGGGAACAACCATTGATGGATCTAGATCATCTTGTGCTAGTTGATTGACAGTTAGTGATACCATGGGTGCAGTAAGGAGGACAAGGAGGTAGGAATGGTGGTAGGGGGGAGGGAGAGATAGAGGTAGGGATAGAGGCAGAGGAGACAGGGGGATGGGAGGAGGAGATGGAGATGGAGGGGATGATGGAGGAGATGAAGGAGATAGAGGTGGTGGGAGGAGGAGATGAGGAGGGGATGATGGGAGGAAAGCCAGGTGGGTATGGAAGCATGTTGAATGAGTGCCATTTTCTGTGATCCTAGAGGAGAGCGAGGAGGAGAGATAGGAGGAGGTTAGGTAGGAGGCTGAGCAACCAGAGGGGGAGGTCAGATTCAAGGGAGAGAAGCTAGTAGGGAAGCCATAGGGAGAGATACTGAGGGATGATGAGGTGCATGTAGGAGAGGAGGCATTGGATGTCGGTGGAGAGGAGGATATTGGAGGAGATAGTGAGGAGATATATTTTTGTGGGGAGGATGACATGGATAGGGCAGAGAGATAGTTGAGGGAGCTAATGGTAGATGGTGAGGAGGATATAGCCAGTAGGCCACCTTTGCCACATGATTCCATAGTTGATCAAAGGTTAGCTGATATGCAGAGTAGACTGGATGAGGCCCTAGCTCGGATCAAGACTCTGGAGGTAGAGTTAGAGGTGACAAGGGTGGACAGAGATCAGGCTATGATCAGGTAGTAGGAGGAACAGAGCTGGTGTTCTGATTTTGCATAGTTGTGTACAAGGCCAGTGGGGAAGATTGCTAGGGAATTGGCTAGGGTTAGTGCTAGTTGGGGGCAGTACAATATGTTATATGAGAGGGAAGTTCTGACAAAGCAATGGGATCCAAGTTTGTCATGGACTCAGACTAGGATAGGTAGTGGCAGTAGTAGGAGTCATAGTAGCTATAGTTAGAGCAATGTGGGTGGTTCCACATCATCTAGATAGTCCTCAGGGAATAGGTCTCATCACAGTCATAGGAACTCCTTAGGCCATAGATCTAGTCACATTCATGGATCATTAACTTCAAGACACAGGTCACAACATAGTTAGCCACCCGTCACTGATCCATCAGCCTCACATACACAGCCTGTCATTTCGTCACAGATACCATCAGTGCCAGTCATAGAGAATTAGTCACCCCATTCTTCACCTTGAGGGGATGAGGAGAGTACAGTTTAGGGAATGTATTATCTTGTTGTTATGTTGGGACATTTGATATGTTGACCATCGAGCCTGCGAGCTCTATTTTTGGGATACCTCGAGACTTTATCCCGTGACATGATTTTTGAGATATATATATGATGCATTTTTGGCATGGACTATATGTTGTGTGCTATGTGATGCATTGTGATGTTATTATGCTCATGTGATGCAATTTATGTGATGATTCCTATGATGATGAATTTTACATGGTATGTAATGTATGCATATATGATGGTTATTTATGATTATATGTCATGATGATACTATGTTATGATGTGTATGCATTAATGATGATGATGATAATGTTCTATATGTATGCGTAATGTTTTGATTCTGATGGATGCCATGTTTATGATTATGGATGCATTGATGATGCATTGATGAGTAATTATGTATGAATGGATAATGTGACATGTGATGCTTTAGCAATATGGATGATGTATGAAAATGTTTAATGCACATATATGTTATGTGAATGAAATGATATAAATGAAACTATGTAAATGGGATTATGTAAATGAACTAATACAATGTTTATATGATCATGTATGCAATTGTATTTTCATATGTCACAGGATATCATCAGGAGGTGGAAGAAAAGAAATAACCAGACAAAAGGAGATAGATGTTAGTGTGGAGAAAGAATCCTTCAATATATTTCCAAAGAAATAATATATGTTGCTCTAATCATCATTGGGAAGATTATTGTAATGGCCAAAAAACACCATGATATGACATAGATCAATGGTGTGCAAGGTCGTACCATCACACGAAACAAGCAATTGTAGACAAGGATGATCATGACTCATACGGGAACTCAATTGCCCCAGCCTTTTTTCCATAACCAACCACAAACAAGAAAGAAAAGAAATACAAGCCATGAAATGTCATTGATCCTCTAAATCCTATTGCTAGGACATCCTCGAGGAACTAGCAACATGATTGTTTGAAAAAGACAAGAGAATCATCATGATACTTCACTGCTCCTCTAAATCTTGTTGTCAGGAAATCCTTGAGGAACTAGTAGCATGATGAAAATAAAAGGACAAATGCCAAGAAAATGTTTTCCAAAGTGTTGTTGAGTGTTTTCAAATGTCAAGTGTTTTGATGTCAAGATGCCAAGTTTGAAAAAGTCTAGATGACGAATGCCAGGTAATGCCAAATTCAAGGACACATTCTGAAGCATAAATAAATGACAAGAGTTTTTCTTCAGAAGGACACATCCGAAGAATAACCAAGAGTTGATAGATTGAATTATTATGATAGTTTGACCAAAGTTGACTAGATGACAAAATTGATTGCATGCCTATGTTGACATGCCAATGTAGTTGAAATGTCAATTAAGTGATTGTCAATTTTTTTTAAGAGTTTTCTTGATTTAGGATGAAAAATATTTTGATTTGAAGATATTTGACATGTGTGATAGTGTAGTGTCATGAACCCTAATGGACTAACCTAGTTCGGCCTCGGGGGCTTATTGATTGATGGCCTTTCCTACGTCATACACTCAGAGACCTTGTAGTTTGACATGACCAATGGATTTGTCTTGATTGATCAAAGATTGAGTCATGATTTTATTTGGACAAGCCTAAAAGAAATAACCTAATGTCTCAGGGGCTCAAAGATGAGCCTTGCCTATGTAGCAAATGCACAGAGACAATGTAGTTTGACCATGACAAAGATTGACTAACTGACATGACATACTTTGACTCTATTTTTGGGATTTTTGAGTGTTATTTGGATGTTTTTGTGTTTTTTCCATGTTTTGATTTTTTTGGATTTATTCAAGACATTTTCTAATTTTTAGGATTTTTCAAGACTTTTTCTAATTTTTAGGTCTTTTTTTAGGACATTTTATGATTTTTTTGTCTTTTTTCAAGATATTTTTGATTGACAACACCATGTACAATACCCGCTGTAGTTGCATGATAAAAGGGTTGCCCCAAGTTAGGTCAAGAACTATCCAAGTTAAAGGAGATGGAAAAGGATGTGTGCGGGATGAAAAGTGGACAATATGCGAGACCTGATGTTGACCATTGTTGGCCATGGAAAGAAATGGTAGGACCTTATGATGGGTGTCGTGAGGGTGTCAAATGATTGAGTTGTTTATTATGAGAAAAGGTAGATAAATTGAAAGTAGATGGAAAAGCAAAGATTGACTACACATACTGACTACACATGGAACCTGTTTGCCAGGTTTTCACCATGGTACTTATCCAAAGTGCCTGTTTACCAGGTTTTCACTATTGGACGAATTATTTCTCTTTTTTTTTTTCATTTAAAAAAAATAAAAATTTGGTGTCAGCAAGATGCCTATTTGCCAAGTTTCATTAGGGTGACAATTTTTTTATATTTTTATGGTTTTTGGCCTAGCTCTCTGATGTTTTGTATAGAATTTTCGAAGATGTAGACTGTTGATAGGCTATGTTAATTTTTCACCATCTAGAGTAGCTAGCTGGTATGCGCCTGAACTGAATGAGGCATTGATGATATAAGGACCTAGCCAATTGGGCTTGAACTTGTCGGGTTTCTCTCTGTCAGACCAATTCTTGGGATTTTTCATTAGGACCAACTCACGAATGTCAAATTTTTGGACCATGAATCTCTTGTTATAACTGCGGAAAAGGTGATTTTGATATGCCTATAAATGATTTAAGGCATTCGGTCTTCATTCATCTAATATTTCAAGCTCATGCAATCATGACTGTTGGTACTCCTCATCATTGATCAAGCCCTTCATGGAGACTCTTAAAGAGGGAATTTCAACCTTGATGGGTAGGATAGCTTCAGCTCCAAAGACTAAGGTGAATGGAGTGGCTCCATTAGGCATGCAGATGTTGGTGTGGTAAGTCCACAAAGCAGGGCTAAGTTGTAAATGCCAGCCATGACCAACATCATTGACGGTCTTCTTAATAATTTTGATAATTGTCTTATTGGACACCTCAGCTTGATCATTTCCTTGCAGGTACTAAGGCATGGAGAAATGGTGTTAGATGTGAAGGTGTTCACAAAGCTCATGGATGTCTTGATTTTTGAAGGGATGACCATTGTTTGTGATGATGGACTATGGAACACCATATCGACAGATGATATAATTGAGGATGAATTTGGAAATTTTCTTGCCAGTTATATATGTAGGGGGATGGATTCAATCAATTTGGTGAAATACTCAGTGATGGTAATGATGAATTTATGGCCATTGGAGGAGTGGGATGGATTTTTCCCATGAAAAGTGCATCTATTATAGGGTTATTTGTAGTGACACACATGTTGGTAATAGGTATTCCATGATTTCCATTTGTTGTGAGGATGCATTTTGATTCGAGATGTATTGTTGTGGAATGTATGATGTATTTTGGTTTGGAATTTTTTGGTATTGAGAATTTTTATTAGGAATGTGTTGTTGTGTATGGATGTGTGATGCATATGTAGGAATGTTACCTCCAACTATGTTGCTCTGTATTTGCAGTATATGATGTCCTTGAGTGTTTTTATGTCTAAATGAAGTCATGTGTTTTGTTATTTGATTTCCTTGTCCAAATTGGTAAATGTGGCCATGTGGAATGTTTGTATTTTGTCTTTGGGGAATATTGGTGTTGGTATTGAGTTGTGACGAAGTATTAACATTTGGTTGAGGTCTTGAAATGGTGATTCATCATTTGTTCCTCCCAAAGGGGTTCAATGAGTTTGTTCCCATGTCATTAGTTGAAGATCCAATCAAGAGATTTGATGATGTTGTTCCCATGGAACTAGATGAATATCCAAATAAAAGGTTTGATGAATTTGTCCCCATTGTATTAGTTGAAGTCCCAAAGGTAGTCCCAATAGTTTGTGAAAGGGTTATTTTAATTTGAGGGATAGATTGTGATATGGCTTGTGATATGGTGATGTTCCCCCAATAGATGTTTTGTTGACTGTGTTAGATGTGTTTTGAGTGGAGGTTCCAATGGAAGTAGCATTGATGGTGTTCATTGTACTTTGTATTGTGGCACCAATGAAGGTATTATTTTCATTATGTTGTGGTGTCAAAAGAGGTTGATTGGTTTTGGGGGTATTGTTTGCACTATGATTGGGAGAGGCTTCTCTTAAGGTGTTAATGTCAAACCCTCATGGAAATTTGGCCCCTTGGTATAAAATCATGGCTATATATCTCTCTAAATCTTGCAAAACTAATTCTTCCACAAAGGAAGCCACATTGGGGTTTTGAGTGGAAGCTTCTAATTCTTCCATGAATACATGCCCATTTTCATCCCTACGTATAAATTTTTGAAAGGGATTGCTCGAGGAAGATGCCATGTTCATGTCACTGAAAGGATTGATGAAAGGTGCTCCCATGTATGTGTTTTGGTTCATGTCATTAGAAAAGTTGTAGGGGTTGGTGTCTTGTCCAAAAGGGTCCATTTTTATTCTTTTCCTTTGGAGCCTAGTCTAACCATATAAGGATTTTCTCAAATGAGAAGGATGAATGACCACTAAGTCTATGAATAAGAATGACACTATGTTTTTTGGAATAAAGGATGCAATGCAAATGTAACTATATTTAAATTGGTGTTTTTGGAAGGGATGCAATAATAATAATGTTGTCTAAAGGGGATGTCAAATGCAAAAGGATAATGAGGACTAATATGAAAATGTATGACACTATTTTTTTTTGGATTTTTGGAATAAGGGATGCAAGAAAATGATAATGAATGATGGAAGACTAAAAATGTTTTGAGGTATGTAAATGCAAAGGCATAGTTAATTTTGATGAAATTTTATGAAAGGTATACTAACTACTCAAAGCTTGGTCAATGTCTCAATTTGTATTATCAAAGGACTATTTGTAGGACTAAATGAAAGGACAAAGTGAGGTTTCCTAACTAGACTTTTGAGTTGGAAAGATCTCATAAAAGGACAATGACAAAAGAAAATGATTTTTCACTAGTCCAATGATAACCTACTTTTGAAGGAAAATATTTTGCAAGGTATGGCAAGTTTTCCTATTCTAAAGTCTACAAAAAATGAGGACCGAAGGACTGGTTTATGTTGGAAATGATGATGGGTCCTAAGGTGAAACTATTTTTTTTGCAAAGGTAAACCCATGGAAAACTAAATGCAAACTAAAATGCAAGGATGGATGATTTGAGCAATTCTTTTTCTAGTTTTGAATAAAGGCCACTAGAAAAAGATGTT
The DNA here is from genome assembly GCA_007258455.2 of Sequoia sempervirens. Lineage (NCBI taxonomy): Eukaryota > Viridiplantae > Streptophyta > Pinopsida > Cupressales > Cupressaceae > Sequoia > Sequoia sempervirens. The sequence goes on from VDFB02000015.1 coordinate 439,224,350, forward strand.
TGAAAGTAGTCTGAAAATGTTTGGTCTTTGGTTTGGACAGTGACATTGATTTTTCCAAATGACGGGAATTTGCGTCATTTTAGGTATCAAATGTGTTGCAAGGGATTGAATGTGTCTCAGTCTCAACAAATGCATTGTTTCAGGTCACAGATGTAGTTTAGAAAATCAATTACATTGTTCTAGAAAGAAAATGTGTTGCAGTATAGGTGAATGTGTTGTTTTAACTAGCAAATGTGATTTATCAGGTTGATTGCATTGCAAAAAGTCTCAGATGTGATTCAAAATGTCAAATGAGTTGCATAGGGTAGAAAATGCATTGCAGAGTGAATAAAAGTCTAGTTTCTTTGCAATTTTGGTAGATTTTTAGGATTGTTTCAATTTGCGTATGTTTTTCTAGATCTATGAAGGATGTTTATTTGTTCATTGTCTCAAAAAACACTTGGAAAACACATGATTTTTTCTTTGAATGTTGAAAACAAGCATAGTGAAGACAAGCACAATCCTAGGTTAGGAAAGGACTATATTCACTGGATTCCATGTGGGTTTACCCAGCTACACTTACTCTTAGTGGGTGATCTAGAAGCTTGGCCACACTGGCTCCCCCTTACATTGCACTCACTTATTGGGTCAACCAAGCTTCGATCCCTCATAAATCTCCCATGATAGGATCTTCATCTCTATTAAGAACTGTGAGAATGTGGATGCCTTGGCAACGACTGTTGCTACACCAGTGAATAGATGGGTTTTTAGAAAATACACAAAAGGTTTTTAGTTCAGGATCCCATTTGAGTGGCCACACATGAGGCAAGATTAGCTCTGATAAGGAGGAATTCTAGCCTACAAAGGTTACACTTCATAGGGTTTATGGGAATTCACTTGTTTGTGTGACACATCCACACTCGTAATCCTAAGTTTTCCATTAGGATTCACATATACTGGTCGAGAGTAGCTTGGCTAAAGAGCTTCATTGCCAGTTTGAGTCACCTTGGGTTGAGTACTTTTTCCCACCAAGGAAGGCCCAATTCCTAGAGTCAATAATAGTTTCTCTTGCACCCAAGATTGCACAAGTGCACAAGGGGAGAGGATACTTCTATTATTTAATTAGGGTTACACAAATTGCAAATGCTTGTTCATTTTAATTATCCAAATGCAAATGTGGAGGTGGTAAAGTAAATACCTCTTAGTGTTTTTGTTTCTCAAGATCACACAAAGTGCAAGAGAAGTGCATACACACTTAAGAGGCAATCACTACACCACAAGACACACAAGACACTTTGTTCATTTTAAGCCCAACTAAGTGTGAGATAAACAAAGTTCATTTTAAGTCAATGTCATGAAAATACATGTAAGTTTTAACCTTGATGAGTTTCAATCAATATTGTGTTCATTTTAAGCCCATGAGTGAATATGAATGTTCATTTTAAACCCATGAAATGTGAATGCAAGTTTTTTTTTGTTTGTTTATTTGATTTACGATTGTAAAACAACTAGAAAATAATCAACAAAAAAATGCTAGACCCCTTTCCCAACTTACCACATGCTATAAAAAACATATTAGTAACCCAAAATCTCTAACCTACTAAGTTGAAAGAAGAAATATGAAAATTCTGTCAAAAATCTGAAAGTAAAATTTTACCAGGTGATTGCATCATTCTCCAGAGCAAATGCATCCTAACACCGAAAGCTAGAATTTACCAAGAAGATGTGTCGTTTTGCAAAGCAAATACATTGCAATAGAGTAGATGTGTTCTTCTGGTTATTAGATGCATCTTTTGAGGTCAAATGTGGCATTCTATTTGACAGATGCGACTCAGGATTGCAGATGCATCATTCCATAGAGAAAATACATCACGACGTAGTGATTGCGACTCAGAAAGTTGCAGATGCAATGTTTCATACCTGTACCTACAAGAAAACATGAAAAATTCATACAAAAATCTACAAAAAGCATGTTTATGACGTTGGGTTCACCAAATGTAACTTAGGGAAAATATTAGTGTTGTTAAACAGATTGCACCCGAATGCTTGAATATTGAAATTCAACAATATGTTGAAACATTGGAACCAATTCCAGGCTATGGGTATCCTATAAGGAATTAGACCTCCAGATTCTAGGCTAGTTCCTATTTAATTTTTTGGTTAATAACTGAGAGATTTGCTAGAAAAAGGATAGAAGAACTATTACTAAATGTATGCAAAACTATAAATTGAAGGTGATGCACCTAATCGATAATGATTTGCAACTATGGCTCATAATAAAATTCTCAACACTCCAATCTGGACAACCTGATTTGATAATTTAATCACTTGAATGATTTAAATAGAGGCTTTGACCTAGTGCATTATTGAGGGAAAACGAGGTTTTCACGACTAAATTGATTAATCAATTACAAGCACAGTGCATAACCAGTGAACTTAAACTAAATTGCATACAGATATGTGAAAAAGACAGAAAAAATTAGAGGTTTCATAGTTGAAACACAGTAATTCTTTGATCAAATTCCTCACAAAAACGATGCTTGAAATCTAGAAGACAAATTCTAAAATACTAAAAATTAAAGGAATCTTCTACAATAACACAATTTGAACCTGTAAACCCGTCGCTGTATTAATCTATAAAATAAAAGTTGAGCTACAAGATGATTCACTTTGCAAAGTGCAAAGGCTGAAAAACAAGAACTAGATTGAAAAAGATAAACTTTTTCAATATATACAATGAGAATGCACTTCCAAGTGCATGAACATGAAACTGAAAGTCAATTTTAGTGAGAAAGTGATAACTCCAAGGTGAAATCCGAGCATAAGTTAAAATCCCTAAAAATGAGGTTCAAACTCATGCAAAAATGAGTGAACTTAGTCTGGAACTTGCAGTCATAAAGCATGCAACTGATCTGCAACTCAAACTGAACTGGAAATCCCTGAAAAGGTGGGCTAAAGCATGCAAAATTGTCTCGATTGTATCAATCCACCTATGATAGCTTGAACTCAATCCATGCATGATTAATCTACAGTTGAGACAATAGTTACAACTCAGCTTTACATAACATTTATTTATTTTCATTTTAAAATGCTAAATTAATTAAATGATTTATAACATATCATTTAATTAATTAGCTTACATGATACAATGCAAATAAATAAATGAGAATAATTCACTTGCAAAATTTGAAAGTATTATTCTCCCCTCACGGCTTTATACACTATACTTAGCATATATTTGAAAATATGCATATTCCATTTAACAAAAATAAAATGACTACATCATCTTATTATAGTCGACCATATTCATTTCATGCAATAATTATAAGGGACGACCACATCATTGTGCATATTGTGAGAATTTGACTTAGAAGTTATGGCCTCGAAGGATGAATAAAGAAAAATGATAATGTTTCAATAATGACCAAAAATCCATTCTAACTTGGGGGTATAGACAAAAGCCCTCAAACCCTAAAAAAACCATTGTCATTACTTTGCATTTGACTTGGAGAAGCTTCGAGAGGAAAACTCGCCGCCATGCTACTTGGTAGGGTTTTTGAGAAATTCTTTGATGTTGGGCAGTCTTGGACGTTTTCTGAGTGATCTTCTGCCAGATTTCCATAAGAAATTCATGGTAATACTAAATTTAAGCATTTCAATGTTCTTTTACTCCATTTTATGAGATAAATCTGGGCATAAAAGCCACGGCCATGCATATACTCTGATATATTCTGTATCTTTAATTGTTCTGAGGCTGCCACTGTTGGATTTTGAAGCTCATCTTCACCATTCAAGCAATATCTGGGTGACTTTCATGGTCTTTCCTGTTGATTATCTCTTGCATTCTGAATAAATTTCTAAGGGAAATGGCTGGAAATGACAAGGTAACTTGCTTCTTTAACAAAAATCTATGCTTTTCTTTCCATTTTGAAGCCATAGAATGGAAACTTTTACGTTTTGAATCCATTTTTAATCATTTTGACTATAGCTAATGGATATTCCAGACTTTTCCCTTCTATCTCTGAACATATACATTTATAACTTGAAGATATTTATCATGATTTGAATCTGGCCACGACTATCCTTATTCTGAATCTGGGTATTCTTGTTTCACGAACAGACTCGAAGGTTTATCTGAAATTCAAATGCTTTTTAAATTCTTCTGAAAACATTCATATGACTAATATATTCAACTTCTGTGATCTGTAGCTTTCTATCACTCTTTGATAGTAAGAATATTTTCAAATGGATGGCAGCGCTATCCTTTATACTGATGTGCACGAACTCCACCATGAGTATATTATCATTCTTAATTTATGATGTGAACATAATGGTATCTTCTTTTAAAATAGACTATAGACATTTCACTGTTGTGGCTTTGAATGGCATTGTGACTCTGATTTTCCTTTTCATACTACTCCATACATTGTGGGTTCACTTTATCACTACTCTGATAAATGCTGATTATCATGACTATGCTATAGCTGAAACTATACATTCCTCCCATAATCATATATGCATGATTTTTTTTGCAATTACTAAATGTTGTTCAAATTCTAGCATCTTTGTTGTGATAAGGTATGTTGTAATTTTGACTATTGTTCAAATCATGGTGACTGTCATTCATGGTAATTTATGGCTGATTATGAGCTGAACTGTCATCATTTCAAAAGCTCTTTTGAGATTAGCATGATCTTTGATTTCTTGCACGTTTCTGCTAATAAGCTCGAACAGAGCTTACATCTATTAGAGTTTGTACCTTTCTCATACTATATGTGCCTCATAGGGTTCTACGATGTCATCTTTTAAGATTGTTATATGCTTTTGAAGTTATGAACACTCAGAAATAAGGCTGCTCTTATGATTATATCCTTTAGCTTCAGCAACTCTCTTAAGGACTGTTATCAATATTAATGAACTCGCGTATGTAACTTGAGAGTGTGTCCTCCTTGATATGCCAAGGTCAGCCCTTATGGGAGCTTGTTTTACTCCACATATCTGATGAAATGATCTCGAACATGATGAGCCTGTTCTTGCACACTGAAACAAACAAGTTAGCAAAATAAAAGAAGTTGAAAGCTTCCATTAAGTTATGTTTCTCTTGATTATCAGCTTCTCATTTGATGAATGCTTGTTTTGATGCAAATTACATTTCTGTTGGTAGTATAGGAATAAGGTAGAATGTAATTCATCATTGCTTAGAGTACACCTCTAACACCATTTCTTTATAACTTTGCAGGTTCATGGATCGAGGAAACGAGGCTGCATCAACTTGGAGACGTGACGACTGAAGACACCAACGAAAGTGATTCATCATTACAGGCAATGATGAATAGCTCCTCTTCTTTACGCTTATGTTATGTTCAGTAGTGTAATTTTTCTTGAATTGTGTATTCATCATTTGATTGTCATAATCAAATTCAATTACTCTCGTGGCTTGTGCGAGATTCAACATTTTTACAAAATGAATAAAAAGCATTACTACATGCAAATTTTCAATCTCCTGTTTCAAATTCTTGCACAATAAACTATGATTTAGATGTAAATTGATCTCTATGATGATCATTGAATACTTAAATCAGCAAAACATGAAATTTTTTGTACCTATCAATGATGAATTTCATTCAACTCTACCTGTTTGAGCTTGAAGTGAAAAATAGGTAACAATTAGGTTAGCATTGTAAAGCATAAACAAACAAAACCCTAGCTAAAAAATGAAGAACAATGGAAGAAAATAGCATGAAAACAAAGAAAGATCTCACCAAGTCTTCAAGCCTTCCATGAATCACCTTCATTGTGCCTTCCCCACTTGTTGCAAGTTAATGTTTACCCTTAGATTTTTGATGAGCAACCTATGACTATGTCAACGTCCTAAGCAAATATTGAAGGATTCTATCAAAAGGCCTCAAATGCAAGTATGCAAGTATGAAGCAAGCCTAAAGTATGCAAAAAATAGCCTATGCATGAAAATTTCTAAAGCATGAAGTTAAGAGATGTCCAAATGAGGATAAAATTGCCTTTTTATAGAAAAGCCAATTTTAGATGAATGACCAAGATTGTTAGATTAGAGATGCCCTAAGATCAATGGTTGAAATTAGATGTGACAACCCACAATTAGGGTTAGGGAAAAATTTTAAATGAAGGGTTGAGATTTGATTTTAATGGACATAAATGCATGTGACAAGAGGAGATATTGGGCACAGAAAAAGAAAAAGTTGGAGAATCAAATAATAATTTAAAATTATTTGATTTAGAGACTGAGTTGACCTTTTGAATTAAAAATTAATTTAATTCAAAAGTGGTGGGGCCATGTGACAGTAAATAATAATTTAAAATTATTTACTTGGAGAGAAACTTAGAAAGTGGACAATTTTAAATAAATGACTATTTAAAATTAGAAAAAAAAGCCAAGGTTGATAATAATTAAAAAAATTAAAGAATTTATTTAATTATAGAGGGACATAAGAAATTAGCGACATATTTAAATAAAATAAATATAATTTATTTATTTAAATAGTCAGGAGGAATAAAAGACATGAATTAGTTAAATAAGTAAGAATTATTTAATTAATAGTTGAAATTGGACCATAGGAGATAATTAAATATTTATATTATGTTATGAAGAAACATGGAGAAAATAGAACTTGAAGGCCTAGGTCAATTTTATGTGTCTATAGATATTATTATGATGTTAGAGTTCATCTTTATTCATAAGGTATTAAGGTCTTTTTGAGAAATTTCAATTATTATTTTTTAGACAAATGATTTATATTTTAAAGATGGTTCCTGGTGACTTAACTCAACAACTAGTAGCTAATCATTTTCTTTTCAAAATCTTGTTCAATTTTTCAATGGATTTTGATTTGTTCTTCAATCTTAAGTACTATGGAAGTTATTAACAAGTTATATTTTGTTGAAAGTAACTTCAATAAACCTAGTGGGTCCATTGCAAGTGGAATTAGAGTCCACTCTTTTAATGACCAAAACTTGGAGCTATTTATATCTCTAGTACCCATTGCTACAAATTTTATATAAAGATCTGATCATTTCATTATACCTAAAATTTTTGAGCCATCTTTCCATGACTAAAGTTGTATCTATAATTTATCAGATAAAAGTGGAGTAATTTTTCTCCTTTTAAACTAGATTTATAATTAAACTCAAATGGATGAAAGACTAAAAAATACAAGTAGATAGAATTTTGAGACAATCATACTTATTGATTAGGAATTTTTTTTGTTGTAAACGTAATCATAAGCCACAAAATTGAGAATTTCAATGTAAGGTAATCACATAGGCATTTCCTTACAAATCAAAGTGAAAAAAGTTGCAAAGATTGAAAGTAAAATCACAAAGATTAAGTGGATGAAAATTGTTGTTGGCACTCAAACCAACAGTGATACTGAGTTTTAATTGGGAAAAATAAACAAATTATATTAATGTCCACAAGTGACCTAAATAGGTAAATGGAACTTCAAGCAATAACAATGGAAATAGAAAGGAAAAATATCCTAAAGAATACATGTCTACAAGTTGAAAGCTAAAGAAATGACAATAAAGACTCTAAGTTATTAGCCCGACTGAACCTCAAACATACAAATCCAAAACATGGTAGAGAAGATAATGTCATGTTTTACAAACATTACATATATCTGAGATGGACTTGCCACCAAGAAGGCTAATTGAGGCAATTGGTTGAGGAAAAGGTTGATTTGTATCAATAAATCAATAAAGGATTGGAATTTCTCTTTCGCCAACCACCATGGAAGAGCTAACATAAGAATTTTTAATTTCCATAATAGAATGGCCTAGACTAAGAGAAATTGGCCAAATGGATGCATTCCAATCATCATAAATCCTATTTACACATTCAAACTTAAAAAATGATATCTCAAGAATGAATAGGCCAAAAATGTGCATCGACAACCAAGGATCTGACAAGACAACCAATGTTATCTATCAAGCATCCAAAGTTAACTACCAAGCCACATTAATAGACATCAAATAACCATACAAAGAATTCCCATCCAATTATTCTAGACAATATAAGGTTATGTTAAATTGAATTCAAAAAGGAATGAAATGAAGCAACACAGTTTACTAGCTGATTTCATGGAGACCATCACCCAATTATATAACCAATCTTTTGAAATATCTTAATAGGACTATGATTTACCCATGTAGGTAAGCAAGGACTAGAGAAGGGGTATATTTACTGATCAAATATGAGGGAGAGGAGGAAACTCTACTTGAAACTATAGAAATTTTCTTACACTAAATAGGGTTTTGATGTACCAAAATTATTTAGAAAATGATAAACAAGTATGAGATATCCGAGCATAATATGTATGCCTTCAGAAAGATAAACATTCTAATTGAGACTATAGAAATTTTCTTACACCAAATAGGGTTTTGATGTACCAAAATTATTCAGACAATGATAAACAGGTATGAGATATCCAAGCATAATATGTATGCCTTCAAATAGATGAACAAAATAGAGTTGGTTCCTTGCTTGTATGTATGTATGCATATATGTGTATGTGTGTATTTATAATGCATATATATGTATGTGTGTATGTATAATGCATATATGTGCACATGTGTTTGTGTATAATGCATATATGTGTATGTGTGTATGCATGCATATATGTGTGTGTATGTATGTATGTATGTACAAATATGTATACATGTACATGTGTATGAATACATGTTGTAAACACCATAAATCTACAAATTGTTTAAACACATTAGCATAATGTTAGCCTAAAACAAGCAAACAAAGTAGTGTTCCTATGAAATATTCAATCATATTAAAATATGCAAATAAGATAAAAAGAATCAAAACAACTAAATAAAGCATATGAAAACATGATCAAACCCTATCCCATAGTGGATTGGTGCTTATTTTATGTGGAAAGAAGCCCTTTCCCAATCCTTGATAAGCTCCTAGATGATATGATGAACAAGATTCAAATGATTAAGATTTTGTATCAAGTTGTGGAGGATTAATACAATAGAGGAGGCCTCTATTTATAACCAAGAAGGATGGAAGAATGCAAAACATGGAGGATGTGGGAAAAAAACATGAGCCAATGACAAGATGCCACTTGTCAAGATGTGAGAGGATGAAGGTTGTGCCTGTTTTGATCAATGTGCCCAAGAGGGGGAGATTTGAAATTCAAAAGATGGCTTGTTGGAGGGAGAAGAAAGAGTCTTAAATGCCAAGTGGGAGACATGTAAGAGACAATGTAAGAGGAGTTAATGCTATGTTGGAGGACAAGACATGTCGGAGGGAAAATTCAAATTTGAAGAATATTTCATCTCGATGCCCTATTTGAATGAAAAGGAGGAAATAATAAATCAAATAAATTGATTTATTGTGCAAGTGGGAAAAGCTAGAGGATGTGGCATGGATTAAGATTAGATTTAATCAGGATTTGATTAAATGAGAGGAGTTTAGGTGATTTGATAATTTTGACTTAGATTTTAGGATTTAAATAAATCAAAGTTGAGAGGAGAATGATTTTAGATTTAATTAAATAAAGATTTGATTTATTTTATAAAGAAGATGATGTTAGTGTTAAATCAAATAAAGATAAATTTATTTAGTTTAAATGGATGACTTTAGGAGAGTAATTAAATAAACTTGATTTATTTAATTAAAGAGATAACTTAGGAGATTAATCAAATAAACGTGATTTATTTAATTGATCAGGTGAATATGATTTAATTAAATGTGAGGAATGCATGATGTCAATTTTGCATGTCTACATTTTTCCCCTCTTTGAAGCAATGTACTTGATGTGATGGTTTAAAGAATAAACTTTTTGCAATCAAAATTCAAAAAAATTCTGATTTTTTTAGATGCCCCACTAGAAAGAAGTATACTGGTACATTTCCCCCTCGAGAGATCGAGCAAAAAGTTTGATTTGAAGGTCGATCTCACGACAAAGAGGTTCAAGATAGATGTATGAATGGTTATGATGATGATGTAAATGAGATGGTTTCAAGATGCCTAGAATAACCAATTTATATTATGCTAAACAACTTAAAATGATGATGCAATGCATGCGAGATGGATGAGATGAATGATGCATAAATGGTTATGCAATGGATGTTTTATGAAAATGTATGGTTTATGAGATGCTTAGACTAATAGATCTATATTATGATGATGATGAAAATGTAATGCATGTGAATGATATGCAACATGCTGATGGTTTGCGGATGCAGGATGGATGCATTGGCGATGATGATCAACTATCCCGGTATGATGTTAGTGTGGAAAAAAAGAAATGAGATGATGACAAGAGGATTCAACAAGCCAACTTTATTAAAAACGATGATGAGAGATGGATGATTTGCTTATCAAGAATTGGGACTTTAAAAGGGCTACTTACCTTATGTGTAATAACACACATAGGCACGATGCATTAAGGTATAAAGAACCAGGATGGCGTTGCACCTAGTGTGATGGATTTCGACTCGAAAAAAAGATAGGAGTATTCTTGTTCACACTTGACATACAGAAACCTTGCTAGGATGCACCTAACAAAGAAATTATTTGCCAAGTTATATTACAAGAACGTCCAACAAGCACAACAAAAAAAGAGATGAAGATCGATGCCCCATTCCTTTCTCTCTAAATTGCTTTGATCAGATAAGAACTAAAATGATTTCCAATAGATAATTCCCATTGTAGGAAGGATACATCCTAGGACATGTTAGTGGATGGCGACACATTGTTTTGTTTATCCAAAGTGCTTTGCCAAAAGATAATGCCCATTGTAGGAAGGATGCATCCTAGGACATGCTAGTGGATGGTGGAAAGTTGATAGGTTGCTTGGAAAGGATGTTGATACAAGGTCGATTTAAATGTTTACGAATGATCAGGATTTTTATTTTGCATTTAAAGGTTTGTTGCTTCGATTTTGATTTTTCGTTTGAAGTTTGCTTTTGTTGATTGTTATGCTTGTTTCTGTTTGTTTTTCCAAAGGGTGAGTGACGATTTGTTTATCATGGATGAGATTATTGTGGGTGAAATCAAAATGGGACAGATGGATTTTTTCAAATATTTGAATTCTTTTGATGCTTTTAAATGTTTTGAGGCTATTTTTGGTTTTTTTTTTTGGTATTTTTCTGAGAATTTGCAAATGTTTTGATTTTTAAATTTTCTAATGTTTTTGGGTTTTTGTGATATTTTATGAATATTTTTGGATTTTGTGTCTTGGGGGTTGATCAAAGATTATCCTTTTCCTACGTTTAAGCTCAGAGACGATGTAGTTTGGGTATCATGTTTTTGACATTTTTCTAACTTTTATGAGTTTTTTGGATTTTGATATGATTTTGGATGTTTTTGGATTTTCTTGGTTTTTTGAATGTTTTTGGATTTCGATATGTTTTGAATGTTTTTGAATTTTTCGCATAATTTTGATGTTTTGGATATGGACATGTGTGATGATATCAGTGCTCTGTTTTGGGATTTTGTTGAAAATCAAGCTAAGGTTGATTGATCAGATCGATGGATTGATGATGGTAACATTGTTGAGGATACACAACAATGCAAGGATAGTGTTAAGCAACACGAGGACTAAGATGTTGATGGATTGATTGGATTTGATTGATCACGATTTTGAAGCTTGATTTTGGAACAAAATTTTTTTGAATGATTTGATGTGATGTTGAAGCACGCGTTAGATGCAACTAATATTGATTGTTTGGATTGATGTTCGATGATAGATGAGGCTTGATAAGGAATGTATTCTTTTTCAAAATATGCCATGGGCTAGTGATCTGGATTTCAGCTCACAAATGCTTTAACCAATTTGATTCCATGTTTGCCAATGTTCAGATCACCGCATAAGTTGGAGGATATAGATCAAGATTTATTCCCGAAGCAAGATGTAAATATCTGCCCCAAGTGTCTAGCAATGTATGGAATGCCATGGATGGATGCTTGGATAGGTGTATGGATGGATGGATATGGATTATCTTGCACTAAGATAAGGTGTTCAAATAAATAATTTTCATTGGATAGTGCTTCATGGCTCAGATAACATTGGGTAGGATAAGATCAATGAAAATGACCCACATCAAGATGTTTACCATAAGCAAGCATAAAGTGTGCACCAAACTTTGTCAAGATCAAGATAACTCGAACTATGGATGCAGATATATGCACATGGATTGGATAAATGGTTCATGGATGAATGGATTTATTATGGATAAGATGGACAAAATGATGGATTTATTATGGATGAGATGAGATGCTTTCACCTGAATTGGCACACGCAGGTGCTCGATTCTACACATGACACATGTTTGCTAGGTTTTCATCATTGTACCTATCCAAAGCACCACCGTAGTGGTTTTCACTAGAGGACAATTTTTATCTTTACTATTTTCAATCCTTTATCCATTTTTTTGGATTTTCATATCTTTTTGATTTTTTTGTATTTTTCTGAAAAATTTTAAGCTCATGTTGAACCATCTGGTGGTGTCGATGTAGATGCTTATGTCATAATGTTCCATTGATATCCTACTTGAAGAAGCTGCTTTGCCAAGATACGTGCACTTGAATGTAACTTTTGGGATTCTTGATCTGCTTTGTTAATACTAGGGTTAACTTTGTCTTTGTGCGCACATAGCGATAGAATGCCTTTTGAATCCTTATGATAAAGGGTTGTTGCCAATACATGGTCAATTTGAGAATTGGATATCATGCATGGAGGTATGGATGGAGTTGTGTGTTTAGGAATAAAAGATGAATTGGTTGACAATTTGGAACCTTTGACTCTCCAAACTTGGGAAGATGAGCAATGATGGGTGGATACGAAAGTGTGCATGGAATTAGGACCAACTACTTGATACACTTTGTACGTCGCTTGAGAATCCTTATTTTTCCCTTGTGGAAATCTTTGATGGGTACTTTTCCCTTTTTTATTTTGCCCCATAGTTTCTTTGACTGATGGAGTTTGATAGGGATAATCTTTCTTTGTATTCTTTGGTATCCATGTGTATTTTATTTGTCCTTCATACTTCGCTACTTCTTTTCCTTTGATGAGGTTCTTCTTTCTTTGATTTACATCCTTCTTTTGATGTTGGTCCCAATTTGTGGATTAGGTGATGGGTGGATGAAGATTCATGATGTGGCTAGTTGTAGTATTGGCATCAATTTCATCATAAGGATTCTTCGTGCTTCCTATGTTGACGTTTGCTTGAGATGAAGTTTCCCCCAATATGGTGGTGGTAGAACTTTTGTTCTTTGATTCTTCCTGCTTTAAGATGTCTTGTTCAGTAAGCATTCTCTGATAAATGACCACAACAGATGATGTTATTTCAATTTGTTGCTCTAATAACTCCATAATATCCTATTCTATCTGACCTATTTCCTTGAGTGGATAATGTTGGATATCCTCATACAAGATGTCCTTAGTCTGAATTTGGGATATATCTGATCCTAATGTTGACAATTCAGTTTGACTATAGGAATCAATAACCTTCTCTTTTTGTGTAATAATGTCAGGACTAGAGGAATCATGTTCTAAATGAAGATCATCTATGTGTCCATCCACATAAAGCATCTCATGGGTAGATGGAGGAATATGTGCTATGTGGTTATTATCATCATTTGTAACATCTTGTATAGATAGGAGAGTGTCCATTAGATCATTGTAGTATATTGGAAATATGAATTCTTGATCTTGAATGATTTCGGAATTGCTTTCGACATGCTTTGGATCAAGTTCTTGACATGGGTCAATTTCAAAGGATGGGTTGCTTACAAAGGGTTCTTGGATGTCGTCATTAGACATGGGAAGTGGCTCAATATCCTCTTGATCTCTAAGTGGACTTGGATCAAATGTTGAGTTGAGGATTCCTTCAGTATCTATAACCATGAGGTCAAAGGATGTCAACATGTCTTGGAAAGGACCATTGCTAGACCTTGGTGAAAGATTTTGATCTTGGTTTGGAATAAATTCTTGAGATATGTCCTCTAACTCATAAGGTGATGTAGAGACATTTTCAATATGATCATTGGTCAATGGATCATAGATTATTTCAATGGGATCAAATAATTCTAACACTCCTTGAAATAGATCACTAAAAAGTGGCTCTTGATCTATGGTGAGTTGGTCATCGGATGAGGTGGAAACATCTTCAATGTGCTCATTGATGGATAGGTCTTGATAATTGTTTTCAAAAATTGTGGTGGAGAGATTTTCAATGCTATCATTGTCCCCAATAGTGATTATCTTTTGATCAATAAGGTCTTGGATGAGATTTTTGAGTCGAATACAATTTGATGTTGTGTGTCCCTTCACTTTGTGAAAGTCACAAAGGTGCTTCTCATTATAACCTGGTGGTTTAACTAGGGGCTCTCAATAATTCTTATAAATAGGGAGTATGATGAGATTTTCTTGTACCAATTGTTGCATGACTGATTCAATTGGTCCCCCAAGTGGTTTGTATTTTTGTTTGTTACCTTGTGAGATTTGTAATTTAAATTGACCTTGTGATGATTGATCTTGGAGATGTGGTGATTGATCTTTGAGACATTGTGATTGGGTTTGTTGTTGATGTTGTTGATCTTGATATCCAACTTCTTGACATTGGAGATATTGTTCTTGATGTGGTTGTGGACACAACTCAATGCTTTGATGACATGGTTCAACCAATGGAAGGGTGTATTGATTTTGGAGTGAAGATGTGTCTTGGCAGAATGAGTCAATTAGTTTGGCAAGTGAAGCAAGTTGATCTAGCGAGTTTTGATCTTTATTTTGATTTTGACTCCCTTGATATAGTTGATTTGGCTTTTGTTCAAGTAGATTTGGAATGTACACTTGTGATTTTTGCATGGGATCATGGACAAATTGATTTTGGAAAATGTTTTGATTTGGGATGATGTTCAGATTCGGCATTATGGGTTGAAATTGAACATTGTTGTGGTTGGGAATCACATTGTTTTGATTTAGGTAACTTTGATTTTGCATGGTGTTACCTTGACTTGGATCAATACATGGATTCGTTATTATCTTGTTTGGAATTTGAACAACATTTGTATGATTTGCGAACATATCTATCCCAAAGTTTGCCAAGTGTGGATTTGAAACATTCATGCTTGGTAAACTTGTACTTGGTATATTCACATTTGGCATGTATGGATTTGGTGGGATAATGTTGTTCATTTTTGGAAGACTCGTGCATTGGGTGTTTAGTTGACAGATTTGTAGGTTTGGACTCATATTTAAATCTACCATCGGGAAATGTGTTCCAAAATTTTGACTAGGCATACTCACATTTGTTGTACCATTGAGGTTTGTAGGGGATAATGATCCCATGTACAGATTGTATAAATGTGATTTTAGATAATCAATTGGAATTGTAAGGCTTTGAAAGTTTAGTTGATTTGGATTACTCATGATGTATGGAGCAAGTTTATATTCCATGTTCTTGTGTTTTGACCTTGTTGACCTCTAAGGGATTTAGGACCAATGATGAGATGAAGGATGAAAGGGGTGAATGATATGGGTGTTGATTTTTTTAGGAACTTTGGATCAATGCTAGACTTAGGGTTTGATTTTGATTGTTTTGTTTGGATAATGAGCTTGTAAACCCTAAGATGTCAGATGTTATCTTTAGATGAACTTTTTTTGAAGAAGTGATAATCTAAATAAGTGTGTGAGGAAGGATTCATCCAAACACACCTAACTAAACAAGTGATTTTGATTTGGTTTAAGGATGTACCCAAGTCTAGATAATGATGTTTCCAAAGCTCCAAAGTTGTTTGGTGGGATGGATTTTGATAGATGTTTGGAATGGGTGAAGTTTTTGATTTGATCTTAAATGAACCTAATAGGGACCTTGTTTACAAGACCAAGATAGTGAAGAACATGCTTTTCCCTAGGAGTACTTCAAACTAAAAGATCAATGTTTGCATGAAAACCATATGACCAAAAGATTCCAAGCACATGTGTGGGGTCCAGTTGTTTCTTAACTTTGCTTAATGAGTTCTTTTTACCACAACCACTTCTTGATTAGGTTTTTTTCAAACTAAATGTCTAATGTCCTAATTTCTTATCATGTGATCCCACAATAGTGGTTTACAATTTTTGGCCAAACTGGACACTGAAATATTTTTTTGTAACTAAATCTTCACTTTCAGACACCTATAGCAACTAAACCATGAAGAATTTGAAGATGATGCAAACTAGAGTTTTATGAAATTTTGTCTATAGATTCTAAATATAATTTTTTCAAAAATTTTGGAATCAGATTGCACTTCTTTTGCCATCTCCCTCGAAAACTATTTTTTTTTCAGAAAACAACATTTTTAAAAAGTGACGCTCACCGTATAACGCATAACTTTTTTTCCATGAAGGATAAAATTCTAATTCTTTCAAATTTAGATTCATAACTCCGATATCTAGTGCTTCCACTTGGTTAGATAGTTTTTTATTGAATATTCTTTCTTTAATCAAGTTTCAAAGTCAAACCAATTATAATTCAGACATAGCGCGACCGTATAACGCGTAACTTTTTTTGTATGTATCAAAATTCAATTTTTTTCTCTTTGTTGGATCAAGGAATTCAATATCTGGTGCACTCATATTTTTTTAGATTTTTTTGTTATAATCTACTATTTTTTCACATGTGAAGAACAAAGAGCTTGATTTTTGGTGAAAAACCTACATTCACAAGAAATAAAAAATAAGTATAATAATAAAATAAAATTTATTTAAAATTATACTTTTTGGGAAGCTTATAATAAGGACTACATACTTACAAAAAATAAATTTTAAATGAATTCATTTGATCCCCCAAAAGGTAAATCAAAAGTGGGTTTTTATTAGCATTTTGATAGGTGTAAAGGAGACTCTGTTATAGGTATGGTTTAAAAATAGCAGGATTCTATCCAAGGGGGTTTGATTTAAGGTAGTTTGATCAAACCCTCTTCAATTGGAATGCTTTAAATGGAACTTTTGAAGGATTAAATCATTATATTTTCCAAAAATATGTGATTTCATTAAAAATTTGTTCCTCCCAGAAATTGTAAACCAACTTTGCGGGATCACTACCCAAACAAAGTGCTTTATGTGGAAGTTAAGGAAATTAAGGAAAAAGTTTCCCATTTTTGAATTTAGTAAGCAAATTGAGATATAAATTCAAATGCTTAGAAACCTCTAAGGATAAAATCCTAAGGGCAAGCAATAGCACTTGAATTTCTTCAAAGATATTTGCCTCCTAAAGGGTTTGAAGTTTGATGATAATGTTGAATGTTTGTTTCCAAATTTTTATGACCAAGAAAAGTGTTTTGTTTCCAAGAATATGCACAATCCTATGGATATGAAAGACTGTATTTTTTGAATCCCCACTCAGACAAGTCCAACTATGCTTATTTTTAGTGAATGGTTAGATGCTTGACCCCACTGGCTCCCCTCCATGACACTCACTTATACAAGGCAGCCAAGCATCAACACCGATGAAACTCCCATGGCATACTTTCCATTTCTACTAAAAATCGTAAAAGTGTGGGGTGGCTCCAGAACGACCGTTCTTGCACCAACAAATAGATCAAGGATTTTGGCCTTTTCTAAACAAGGGTTTTAATTTAGACTTTCCATTCGTAGGGATTGATCCATGTGGTGAGAGACCATTGTTGTCCTTCTCATTGGAACCAACCATGTGATACTGGTGTTTGTTCTAGTATCCACACTTATACACTGGCTGAAAATACACTTGGATTTAGCATGTTACCGGTTGGGTCATTCCCTTGGGTGATTAATTTTTTCCATAAGGCAGGCCCTCTAAGATAAACAAAAGTGAGCAAACAATACCCGTAACTCGATCAATATTTGTTGTAACAAAGAGAGAGAATGTACACAATACGCTCTACTCACACTTGCAAGATTTTTTCAATTTTAAAATCCAAATTGAAGTGTGTGGGTAATTACTTACGCAAATTAATGTCACCAAAAGGCCCTTTGATTCTCATGATCCCCGTGAGGCACGAGAGAAGTGCATACATCTTTTTAATGATATTACTTTGAGTAAGTAATTACAAAAGAAAGAAGCACTTGTTCATTTTAAATCCACAAAGCAATGATTTGATTCTTTTTAGTGCACCAAAATGAAATATGGAATTTCCCTTGTTCAATTGTTAATCCTCAAACCAAATCTAGTGAGTTTTTCCTAAAGTTCTTTTTAAGCCCTTCGTAGCAAAAATTGAAATGTTCTTTTTAGAGCCCAAAAAGATGTGAGTTGATCTAAAACAGAAAACTAAAGCATAGAATGGAAGTTGTAATCATTTAAAAACACTTTATCAACTCCAAATTTAATGCTCAATTATTTTTAACTCCAAGATTCTTCCGAGATCAGCTCTTATCTTCCAATGTTGCAAGTCCTTTGCACGAATGAAAATACTTCCCCCTTCATTTTCCTAAAAAAAAGGATAAATCATGTGAATACCAAATTACATTAACTTAATCGATTTCAAATAAAAAGGCTAGTGATTTTGAATTAATAGATGAAGCATTAATAAGGATCTTGATTTCCAAAAAAAAACTTTAAGGAAAATATTAGTCAAGACTAGACAACTTTCCAAAAAAAAAGCTTCTCTTGCCAATAATTCAATCTCACCAAACTAAAACGAAATCCATTCTCTTAAAAAAATCATAAAAAAAGGATCCATTTGACAACATAAAAGCTCTAAAAAACAAACTCAAACATTTCTAGATAGTGACACTGTAAAAAAAAATCTTTTAAAGATGACAAGATCTCAATACAAATGTGTCCTAATCATGAGTTAAAATTAATGTGATTATGACCATAAATGTCATTTAAAGATTGCAAAAAAGAAGAAGCTATGTTTTTACGAAGCAACTCTTTCTCTGATTATAGTTCTTTTGTATCATTCAAAAATTACACCAACAAGCGGTTGTAATAAAGAACACACAGTCCAATGATCAAACATGACATAAAATCCATGAATGAAACATGTCCCACTCCTTTTCACATAGATATTCCTTAGCACCTAACCCAAAAATCATAAAACATCAAAAGTCTATCATAGGTTTCTAGGTATTTCAAAGAGTCTATGGTAGATTGTGTAAAAATAATAATTTCAAACTGGTTTCTAGCCTTTAAATTTGATAGAGAACCCACTATGGGGCGATGCAAAAATTTAATTTGAATCTTATACTAGAAAAGGGGTTTTGATGGGGTCGCTCAACTATTTGTACAAATCACGAGGCTTACCTGCAGCTTCATAACTATAAGAATTAATGATTATGTAAGACCCTGCCTCGTAGGAAGGTAACGGTGTTAGCATGTGAAGGGTGAACCATCGAGAGAAAATTAAAAGACTCTTCTTGAGGGTATAAATTTGATCCCCTTTTAGAGCTTATAAAGAAATAAAGTTAACATGTTGAAGTAGTGAGGGTTGATATTAAAGGGATAATTTATTTTGGAGTTGAGAGGGTATTTGATAATGTTTCATGTGGGTGTAAGTGGGGTTAGGGGTTAGGAACCCTTATCCAAGTTTGAATTTCGGATGGGTCCTTAAATGGGCCTTTAAAGAGGGTTGTTGGTCAATTTCCTTGGTTGGTATGCAAAAAGAAACCCCCTAGGGTCTATACCATAGTGGTAGGGGTCAAGTGGGCATATAATAGTGCCTGAAGGATATGATTTGACCCCTGAAAAGTCCTCATAATGGAAAGTAACGAGTTTTGAAGAAATTATGGGATGGAAAGATGGAGGGGTTGTCCAAGTGCATGTTTCCTCTTTAATATGGAAAAGACTCTAATTGATGGAGGTAGGTACACTCCACACTTCCCCATCCAAAAAGGTTGCAAGTTGAAAATCCTATATATCTTGGAGAGGAAGGAAGAGGAGGGCGTTACCCACTTCTCCTCTTGGAGAACTTGAGTGAAGATGGTAGAAAGAATAAAAAAAGGAGAGGATTCCATCTCTTTGGAAGATAGTGATGAAGATGACTTGGTTGGAAAGGAAAGATGGATACAAGATTTCAGCCTTTCACCTAAAAGAAAAGATAAGTTCTTATTTTGCATTACCCTTGTTTATTGGTTGTAAGAAGGTGACATGGTGTATGGATTATGGCTGAAAATAGAGAGTAGAGAATCTAGATGAATGAAATTTGTGCTATGCTAGTTTTATTCCTTTTTAAAAACTAAATGAGAAAAGTCTCCATTTATCATCGTGGAGCTAGAAGAATTCCTTGCTCAGGGGTATGGCTAGAGCCCACGAGGCTCCATGATGCCATTACGGTAGGGTGGAGAGCAAGCCTTAACCACTTGCATGTTATTCATTGTATTTCTTTAAATTTATGTGTAATATGGAAAAACTAGGATGGAAAAAAAAAAGGTTCATGTAAAACTATTGTAGTCATGATGTAGATTTAGAAGTGGAGACAAGGTATGCACATATACATGATTCCATTCTATTTAATATGAAAAGGAAAAGTATAATTATCTTTTTATCAATTTGATAAGGTTTATAAAAGAATGGGTATATACTAAATCTCCAAGGAATACCTTTATACTAGTTAATTGAAAACTAAATCTGGTTGCAATCAGAAAGTTTAAGTCTGAGATTTCATATGATATGCTATTTGTATGCCTAAATATATGTATTAATTAGACAGAGAAATATACATGTAGAATTAAAAGATATATGAACCAAGCATAATTGAAGGTACCAATACTTATGAAACTAGTTAGATATAAATGCTTCCATGCATGGTCATAAGAAATAGAGGTGAACAAACTCATTTTAACAATTGGACAAATTTGTGCCACTGGTTTTGTGATACAGGCCCAGTAGCTTATAACTGGTATGGATATTGCTGCCATTTTCTTCCAAAATGTTGTCTTAAATATTGGTAAATTTTGCTAACAGACAACTTGATCTACATTGAAGAGTAGATAGATTGTTCTTAGATAACTTGCATCATTTACACGAAAAAAAAAAGAGACTAAAAAGTGAATTGTGGAAATAGTGTTTAAGAGGGTTAGTAACGTGAGCAGTGTCATACTAAGTCTTCAATAATCTAAGAAACTTTTGAAGGATTAACCAAAACAAAAAATAAAAGAAACAAACAGACAAACTAGAATCCTTCTGCAAGAGCTTTAAAATTTAGTACAAATGAGAAAGACAAGCAATGGAAGAATAATCTAAAGGGGGGGAGAAATCAATACAAGGAATTGCTGAATATTCATCCAAAGTACTTTACAATTGGTAGGTAAAACACTTCGCTTTGGGATCGCATCACTTTGGTGATATTCTGTAAAACACTTCACTTTGGGATTGCATTGCTTTGGTGATATTCTATAAAACACTTCACATACTTGGGTTAGGAATCCATGCTTTTGCATAAGCTGTCCCCATTAGTTGTAAATTTATATCACCTTTTAATGTGTATACCCAACAGTCATTGTATGCATGCCTATACATCTTGGGCACCTCACTAACAGTTCCTATGTCTGGATATACTTCCCATTTTGTAACCAGAAACCCCTACCAATTGTTGCCATAAGCGTAGGAATAGTAAACTATGAGAAAAATAAATAAATAGAGAAATAACAGACAGATAAAGTAAACCCCCTGCTATGTGACGCAGTTGAAGCTAGACAAAAAAAAAACCCCAAATCATTGTACCCTCCACCAGAAATTTACCTCATGGTAATCTCAAGTTGCACACTGCACATGCATGCTTAGGAAGTCATCTATGCAGCAATTATAGAAATAAATAATGCAAAAACCATTACAGGAAACCATACCACATTTTATAAGTAGATCTAATGAATCGGGCTTCCAAATCTATTCAATTTAATTTTGAGCCGGGATAATCACACTCCATTCAATTCTTGTTAAATCCAGGTAGATCAATCGAACCATTCTAAGTACTCCCGAGAAACACAAATATGACTCCTTCATGAAGCGATAAAGATGGATAGGGAGTCACAGTAAAATCTGAAGTAAATGACAAGATTGAAATGTAA
Source organism: Sequoia sempervirens (assembly GCA_007258455.2). Taxonomy (NCBI): domain Eukaryota; kingdom Viridiplantae; phylum Streptophyta; class Pinopsida; order Cupressales; family Cupressaceae; genus Sequoia; species Sequoia sempervirens. The sequence goes on from VDFB02000015.1 coordinate 439,246,351, forward strand.
CAATGGCAATGTATCTGCTGCTCCATCAATGGCATTAGCTTTCCGTACCCGCAGATCAACCAATGCATAATGACTTAATGAGTAAGTAAAATTGCTGCCACAAGTCAAATCGCTGCCACCACTCTCTCTCTCTCTGATTGAAGTAAAAGATATCGTGAAACTATCATCTTCCTGTAGTTAATGTCTGTCCCCATCTACCTCCTACATAGGTGCATTTATTTGAGTCTAATTCTGGGGATCTAGGGATTCCTCCATTCGTACCAACTTTTGATGGAAGAGTGTTTCATCGTAGTCATTCTTTTATGGCAATTAAGTCTGGGGTCACTTCAGACGCTTCCCCTACAAAGTAATTACCATGGCTTGATTTGGTTGAGTAAAATTACTCTCCTATAAAGATAATTGTCGATTTCTCAGTCTTTGTGCATCTATCATTATTTCTATCACATCCTGAAAATGTATGAATCATTTCTCAACATAAATTTCAAAGTTGCATTTTTTGACCGTAGGATAGTAGCTATTCTAGTAACTATTCATTTTGAGAACTCATAAGAAGAAGTCTGAGAATGCCAATATCATTCAGACCTTTTGATCGTAGTGAAGAACAATCTGTAATTAGTAACCACTTCCTTGAATCCCAAAATTCTGCAACCAAAAAAAAAACTTGGCCAATTGAATTGGAGAAGATGGAGTTAGTTAAAATTCAGTTGTGGAATTGATTTAGGAATGAACTTAAATCTAAATAAGTACAATTTTAAAGATCATCAAATGTGCCTTAGAAAAATAATGCCTTAGAGAAATAAATAAGACCAATACTTGGACAATACTATGGCAATATAGATAACAAAAATCCGTCCAAAAATCCCTTCAAATCTGTGCAAAACCATCAACTGTAATCTTTTGAATCTGGAACCAGTATGAGTCTTCAACCATTTTATATGCCTGAATCATCCTGTAGCCAATTAATAAAATGCTTAAATTTGTGAGAAGGTAGGAATGAATTTCAATTCAATCTTCTCCTAAGCATAAGAGAGTTAATGAGTTTAGGAAAATAAAAAAGTTAACCATTTAATTATTAGTTGGTAGAAGTTGGTTTCATTTAGTTATAATTATTTCTTTATATTAATTATATGAAAAGATTATTTATGAAAATTTGCAAGAAGGTAATTAGATGTATAGATTTAGTTAAGTATTAAATGAAATAATCAATATAAGATATATATTAGAGAAGATGTTTCTATTTAGTGTTTCAAAAAGAAATCTATTTAAGTAAAAATTAGATTTATTTGGAAGTATTGTTTTATCTTCTATAAAATAAAGTATTTATTGAATTAAAGGATAATTAAAAATATGAGTTGCATGAAAAAAAGAAAAAAAAACACAAAAAAATAATGGAGTCTTTAGTAACAAGAATTAAAAAGCTAAGGAAGGAGTTGTAGTTAAATAGAAGTTTCCTTATTATATTTATAAATTAATCAATAGAAAGTTTCTAATTTGAAACAAAAAGAAAAAAAATAAAAAAAGAAAGAAAGCATTTATAACTAATCATCTATTACTAGAGGATAGAATATTAGTGGGAAAAAAATAAATAAATAAAACTTATCAAGTTGATTTAAATATATTATAAGAAATCTAATCTTTAAATATTAGTGTTCAAACATTAAAAGTCTTGCGAAGAAAAATATTAGTGAATTCCCAAGTGTTGAGTTAAAATTATCTTCTTTTGAATTAAATAGGTGCAACCATAGTCATCAGAAATATATTAGTGCATAAGATAAATTAGTACGTATAAAATAATTGAATTTATTATTTTAGAAGAAGCTTACACTATGTTAAAACTAAATTTAATTAAATGTAGGGATTTGTGATATTATATTTATTCTTAAAGGATAAGATAGTAGAGGCAAAAATTTCAAATAAGGCTTATCAAACTTCAATAAATTTATTTTAGGAAACTTAATAATGGGTCAAATGATGGAAATCATTAATCATAAGTGTACTTACATTTAAAACATTTGTAAAGAAAGGAAATTAAGTAAATGCCCAAATGTTGAAATTAAAAATTATTCCCCTTCCAATTAAAAAGATAAAATAATAAGTCATTGTAAATAAAATTAGTATTCTTTAAAATTAAACCATTAGAAAGTGTAGAATAATTAAAATTGTTGTCGTAAGCATAACATTCATTTAAATATGTCAAGAAGGTGTCATTTCTGCAAGTTCATTTTGTAAAGGATTTTAGAGGATGTTAGAGTTTAACTAGAATAGCATTAGCAAGTAAAAAAAAGAAAAGGGTAAAGTAAATTCTTTGGGAATGACATTGCTAGAATCCTCTTAGCAATTCTATTGCCCCACAATTAATGTAAGAGTCTAAAATCAAAAGTCTAGTAAGGCATGTCTAGGGGAGCTATTGAATTTGCACCCTCTGCTTGTTAAATATTGTCTCGTGCATTAATCAACCAATCCTACCAAGTAATGTCGTACCTTAGTATGTTGGGTTGTGCGAGGGTGGCCTATCGGGAGTGTGTTAGGTTGCAACCAATGTTTAATTAGTCGTTAATTAAAAAAAAAATTGGTTGGTTTTTCTAGTGAAAATTATGGGCATGACAGATTACACCAGTTGAAGTGTAGATCTTATCAAATCAATGTGGAGATTCTCATGATGTTGGTTGTTGAGTTTGACACACGCAGGCTCTTTTGTATTTAGTGTATCTTCCAATCAACTAAAACAAGGCTTTTAGACACCCCATACATTGGTTCTTATTCTGATTTAACTCTAGAAAACATGTTTTGGGCAGATGATTTATGCTTGTTAGACATGATTAGGGTTGTGCTTGGAGAGGAAGGCACTGCTAATAATAGCCATAGGATGGCTTGGCTTGCAACTGATGAATATTTTTATCTTATGCTGGCATAGGTGGTGTAGGTCAAAATTCTCAAGGCATTTAGGATCAAGGTTGTGAGTTGTAGAAGACAAGATACATGGTGTAAAGGATTTGGGGAGGAGCTTGGTGAAGACACTTTAGCAGTGACAACACACAAATGTTATCCTTATGGCTAATAGCTCTAAGAATCCTTTTTGTTATAGATGGCATATATACTCACTACAATACTAAATAACTAGGATCTTGTTAGGGCCCCTTTCAGTTTCAAAACAAAAACGTAAAGTCTTGGGGAAAAAAATATTGTAAATCTAAAGCTCTGTATCTTTGAGTTATTTTATAGCACATTCTTCCACAGTTGCTATTGAACAAATGCATGTAGACATGGACAAGGACAAACAATAGAGAGTGAAAGGAAGCGCACAATGTTTTTGAAGCATTATATGCACACTTCCTTGTGCAAATGACTGTTCACAGGCTTCAAAATGTTTTTGAACTGCAAATGATTGCAAAATATGCATAAAGTGAAACTGTTAAAGAGGCGTTCTAAAATAAATGCAGACAGGAAACTCTTAAATAAATGTGATGGGTAGATGTAAAAATACAGCGTGTAAAATGGGAACATAGAGAGGGCATGCAAAGTATTTGACAAAATGTGCTAGAAAAAAATTACCAGATCTGCACAAAAAAGATTCATTGAAAAAGGCGTAAGAAACTCTTAATCAAATACTATTAGCTGGTGTAATGCCTCATTCTTCAACCTTTGACCAACATCATCCCCTGCAAGTTAATGCAATTGTGCAGGTACAAGAGATGCACCTAAAAGTCACTTGAAAATATTTTTAAAGTAATTGTGAATGGCAGGTGTAAAACCATATTCAGCAACCTTTGACAACATCCTCCTACGTGTTAAGAACGACGCTCTATAAAAAGGCTATGGACATCCATCAAAACATAACACATAGAGAGATTTTGTCAGATGTCGTATACAATTTCAAATTTTGGAAAGGTAATGGCCCTATTTGATGCTATACAATTTATCAGACATGAATACGATAGATATTGCAAATTGTTTGCTCAATATGCATGACGAGAAACAACAAGAACAATTGGAAAATACTCTAGACAGACATGGGCAGATCAAAAAAAGAAGTGCATATAGAAGTTGAAAATTATGGTGATATTTAGAAATGATGAAACATCAACCAGATTTAGAAATGCCAGTAGCATATCATATATGAACACTAAATCAATATCACCTCTATCAAATTTTAGAAATCCAGTGCATATAGAAGATGACAGTGATGATGATATTCAGAAACAACAAAATATCAATCAAATTTAGAAATATCAGTTAACATATATATCCAATGGTGAAAAGCCCTCCTTCTAGCACCAGATGTAAACACCATAAATTAGCAAACTGTTTAAACTTCATCACACATTAGCATAATTTTAGCCTAAAACAAGCAAACAAAGTAGTGCTCCTATGAAATATTCAATCATATTAAAATATGAAAATAATATAAAAAGAATCAAAACAACTAAATAAAGCATATGAAAACATGATCAAACCCTATCCCATAGTGGATTGGTGCTTCTTTGATGTGGAAAGAAGCCCTTTCCCAATCCTTGATAAGCTCCTAGATGATATGATGAACAAGATTCAAATGCTTGAGATTTTGTATCAAGTTGTGGAGGATTAATACAATAGAGGAGGCCTCTATTTATAACCAAGAAGGATGGAAAAATGAAAAACATGGAGGATGTGGGACAAAACATAAGCCAATGACAAGATGCCACTTGTCAAGATGTGAGAGGATGAAGGTTGTGCATGTTTTGATCAATGTTCCCAAGAGGGGGAGATTTGAAATTCAAAAGATGGCTTGTTGGAGGAAGAAGAAAGAGTCGTAAATGCCAAGTGGGAGACATGTAAGAGACAATGTAAGAGGAGTTAATGCTATGTTGGAGGACAAGACATGTCGGAGGGAAAATTCAAATTTGAAGAATATTCCATCTCGATGCCCTATTTGAATGAAAAGGAGGAAATAATAAATCAAATAAATTGATTTATTGTGCAAGTGGGAAAAGTTAGAGGATGTGAGATGGATTAAGATTAGATTTAATTAGGATTTGATTAAATGAAAGGAGTTTAGGTGATTTGACAATTTTGACTTAGATTTTAGGATTTAAATAAATCAAAGTTGAGAGGAGAATGATTTTAGATTTAATTAAATAAAGATTTGATTTATTTAATCAAAGAAGATGATGTTAGTGTTAAATCAAATAAAGATAAATTTATTTAATTTAAATGGACGACTTTAGGAGATTAATTAAATAAACTTGATTTATTTAAATAAAGAGATAACTTAGGAGATTAATCAAATAAACGTGATTTATTTAATTGATCAGGTGAATATGATTTAATTAAATATGAGGAATGCATGATGTCAATTTTGCATGTCTACACATGTGTATGTATGTATGTATATGTACGTGTGCATGTACATATATATATTTATATATACATATACATGTATTCATACACATGTACATGTATACATTTATGTACATACATACATACATACATACATACACATATATGCACACATACACTAAATATGGTTTTGATGTACCAAAATTATTCAAGCAATGATAAAAAGGTATGAGATATCCAAGCATAATATGTATGCTTACAAATAGATATATAAAATAGAGTTGGTTCCTTGCTTGTATGCATGTATGCATATATGTGTATGTGTGTATGTATAATGCATATATGTGTGTGTATGTACATGTATGTATGTACTTATATGTATACATGTACATGTGTATGAATACATGTGTATGCATGTATGCATGTATAAATATATGTATGTCTATTTACATGTATACATACATACACACATATAGATGTACATGTATACATATATGTACATATATACACACATACACTTATATGAATACAAACACATATATACATGTATATGTACACACATACACAAATATGTACATACATATACATACACACCCAATACATACATGTACACATACATGTATATATATGTACACATGTATTGAAAGTCTTTTTGGACTTGTCAAATTTCTTATGTTATCTAAGTTGTAGAAGGTGAACTATTGAACATAGCTCGATAGATATAACTTGAACTATCTCATTAGATATATTTAAAGTTAAAAATGTTTTAGTATTGAAACTTGAAAACTTTCTAATTTAAATATATATTTGTTTTAGTTTTGAAATTTTTAATTTAAATTTGTTTAACATCATGTATCTTTTGTTTTAATGATATGCAGATCTCTAGATTCACATATACAAATATATATATCATGTCTAATGAGGGATCTCACCATTCCCCTCATTCTGAGCAAGATGCTCAATCTAGAACAAATTTATATCAGGATAGTATTGCTAGATTAAACAATGCTCTAAAATGTTTAGAGTAAACAATTCACAACTCCCCCACTTTGGCTAATTGAGATAGATTACACACTATTAGAGAGGAGATTTATAGAATGATTGAGACAATTCGATCATACAATCCTTATGATGAGATCAACATTGAGTAGTTTTATTTGTCTCTTGCCAAGACTATTACTAGCACAATGCAATGGAGAGAAGTTACCAAATTAGTTTTAGGCGAAAATGTGTTAACCATGTTCCCTCATTATAGAGGACAAAATAGAATTAGAGGATATGTGGTTATGAGGTGTGTAGATCCTCTTGTTGTACCATTCATATACCCTAGATGGCTGGCAGTGTATCATAGATGGCCTCACAATGATGAGCTGCCACAGTATTTTGTCAAACAGTTATATGTAGATTTCATTTATAGAAAGATGTGGACTACACATCTTATCTTGAGCATGTTGGCCAAGGTAAAGGTTGTTTTTCTAACAAACCACAATTTAGATGTTCAGATTTGGCACTGCCTATGAACAAGAGGGAATTAGTTGGCCCAAACTTTTTGGTTTTACCAATATGTTTGGAATTGGCAGCAACAACAGAGACAACAATAGGCTTCACTCAATCCTATATTTTTTATAACATTGCCTCTATTACAACATAGATCAATCAAATGTCATCTGATCGAGTTGGTAGATACTTATTACACCCACAGATCAGTCTTCCTCCCATTGAGGCTACATCTATATCTTATGATCTATTTATTCATGTCGATCTACCCACTCCTTTAGATTTTGAGTAGATGACCCACATGACTCTGTGTAATATGTGTAGTCTCAATTTTAGATTTACTAGTAGCATATCTAGTCATTAGTGAGGACCATGTGATCTCTCTTGACCATGTACAAGACTTTATTAGACAACGATATACTGGTATACATATGAGCCATGGGGTGGTAACTACAGAGGATATTCCAAATCATCCTATAGGATCCCATGTGCATCATGTTTCTATCGATCCTTTAGCTTTTCCAAGTTATTAGGATGTTATAGGTCACATTGAGGTTACTGTGGCACCTGATCTTGTCCATGGCACATATAGTCAACTTATTTTCGCCACTGATACAGTACATGCCACAAATCCCCCTATGGTGTCTCTACATTCTTGTGATCTTAGTGACATTGGTAGAGCCATCGATCAGGTGTGGTAGGTACTTGAATAATTTATATATATATATAATTGTGTTCTAAAAAATTATGTATGTATACATGTAATGCATTTTAAAGTACAGTTGTTTAACTCCTGATTGAAATTGTGTACTTGAAAATTTTAAGCAGTATGGTGATTTTTCAGACTTTGGAAATTTGATGCATGATGGTGATCTCATGCAGTATACAACTAAGGTACATTTAAATAGTAAAAAAATAAATTACTTGATGTAATTTTGAACACATTGAACTTGTACATTGTAAATTTAGATAATTTTACATATATGTACACATACACACATATATATACATGTATTTTAAAATTAAATTTAAATGTGTGTACTTGAACACATGTAGGGTTTGGGATGAGGCTCAATACATGGATCAAGAGAGCTTGGATCGAGACATGGATCCACACATCTTGGATCAAGAGAGGGATTGGTCCTTGGATTGAGGGAGATATCATGCCATGGATCGAGGGAGAGATCGGTCCATGGATCAAGGGAGAGATTGAGGGAGAGATCGAGCCAAATATTGATGATTCTATTCTAGTTGGATCAAGGGAGAGATTGAGGGAGAGATCGAGCTAGAGATCTGATGATTCTATTCACACTAGATATCCCTAGATCTTTGAGATGTTTTATAGTATTATGGTTTGAGATTAGATTATTATGTTGGAGATACTTTTATGATTTATGTAGATAAAATTACATACATTTATGTTTTATGGTTTGAATAGGTTTACATTATACACATTATTATGGTTTGAACAAAAGTATTACATCTATTTACATCGTGCATGTTATTATGGTTTTATTTATTTAGCAAGTTTTTACCTTTATTTAAATTTATTTAAATGGTTTGTTCACACTTACATCGTACATCTATTTACATCGTGAAATAAAAATTTTGGACTATCTAATTGTTGCTATTTGTAAATTTAAAAATATGGACATGTACAATTAATTTTAATTAGAAATGAATTTGTCTAAATAAATAGGTCAAGAAATATATAAATTTTTGAATGCAAATATGTTATCTAGATTAATGCTATATTTAAGTGGAACATAAAAATACAATTGGAAATAGATATGATAACTTGAATTCTTAGCTCTAAATGTTCATTTTTAAAGTCATTATAGGTTAAATGTAAATTGTGCATATATCATGCTATACATGAACTTAAGAATTCCATATAATCTAATACACATGAATTTGAATGTGCACATGTGCAAAGAATTCTTGAACTAGATGATGAGCTATACTTGTGTCCAGTTGAATGTAAATGAAATCACTTATATATTCAAGTGGACTTTAAAAGAATTCCATAAATAATCTTTAATACACATGAATTTGATTGTGCATGCAAAGAAAGTGATCTAGATGATGAGCTATAAGTGGAGATGAATGTAAATGAAATAAAATTTCTATTCTTGAACTTAAGAATTCCATGGAACATTTATGCAATTGTAAATTGATATTTAAATATCAAGTTATGCACATAATATAAACCATATCTAGATCCACATGACAATTCTATATATTAAAAATTGATCAATCCATTTATAATTACCAAAGATCCCATCACATAGGGTCTCAAGCTATACATGGTAAACAACTATTGATGTGAAAATATACCTATCTCAAGCACCCCAAACACCAGATCACTGTGATTCACTACAATGAATATCCCAATGCACCAAGGTGAACAAGAAAGACCAATCCAAGCGAACCCATACAATCTAACATTCAAAAAATGATACATGTTTAAGTTATGTATACCAAAGGTTATAAAAAATCATGGTTGCTACTCTAAATGAAAGAAAATAAATTTTATGTAATGCCTATATAGATCTTGGATAATATATACCCGATGATTAGGACAAGGTGGGTGATTAGAAGAATAAATTATGAGGATGAATATGGCGGATGGGATTAGGATTGGGATCAATTTTCAAGACCTCAAAATGATTTGATTTGATTAAGGTTGATTCTCTATACTTGTAACTTGATAGGCTAATGTTCCTAAGCAAGATTTGATTGGATTTGACAACTATACTTAAGATAGGCTAATGTTATTAAGAAAGTTTGGATTAAAGATGAGATCAAATTAAGGTCTTGACTTTTTATTAGGAGATTAGATTTGAAATGGATGATAGTAGATTAAGGATAAGGTCCCTAGATGAAAGATTTGGGTGATGATGAAAGGATCTAATATGATGTATGAATGAGATTGAGACATTAACCAAATTTTAATGTTCAAGTGATGATTTTTAATTAAGGATGGAGATTGGACATGTATGGTTGAGATGGATCTAGATGGATAATAAATGATTATATTTTGGATGAGGATACATGGATTAGATTAGGATTTGATTAGGATGGGATTAGGTTGATAATGTGAAATTAGATTAAGATGATGGTGAAGGATGGGGATTAAGGATGATGATAGATGATTAAGATTGAATAATTAGGATAAATGGATGAATTAGATGTGATGATTAGAATGAGATAGGATGGATTAGACACATGATCTATGGAGTAAATTATTGGGCATGATTAAGATAAGGTGGATAATTAGAATGCTTATGGAAGATAATTACAATTAGGGTGAAAATTTAATAATTAGGATGTGATGATTAGGATATGAAAATGGATGATCATTTAAAATCATTGAATGTCACATTAGTAACATAAGAAAGAAATGCTTAATTTATTTTTTCTCAATTTTGTTGGTTTTGACAAAAGTTGGCATTATGTAATTGGGATGTAATTAGGATGTTTGTTGTAAGGGAAAATCAGGGATGTTTTTATGTAAGTGGGAAAATATATGGTCCTAGGTATTCAAGTGGGTTCTTTGTAAAATAATTTTTGTAAGGGTTAATGTTTATATTTGGGTCATAGGTAGTTTATCGAGAAGGTCATATTAGGTAGTGTTTTTGTTCAAATTGGGTTGGAGCTGAATTTTGAAAATTCAACCTTTTTGTACAACTGAATATACTCTTTTGATATGGGGCTATAACCATAGGTTTTCTTACTGGTTCTTTCCTGATTGGTATGCCCCCCTGAACCAGTTTTTGTAAAAAATATTTAAAATATAATAAAATATTACAGTGGCTTGCCACTTTCACCAAAAAAATGAAACATAAAAATAAAGAAAACTAGAGAATTAAATGTCCAACATAAAAATGCAATTGGAAATAAATGATTTAAAGGAATTTAGGAAAAATATTTGAAAACATTTTTAAAGTCAAGTTAGGTTTTGTATCAAGCATATATGATCTAACATACATATTTTGAAAGTGGAGTTTCAAATGTAAATTATGAAATCATTCTTGAACTAAATTAAGAATTCCATGTCATGGAACAAATTTATTTAAATACAATTGGACAAAAATAAATGACCAAGCCTTTGAAAAAAACCCATTCTAAATCATGTCACATGTCCAATCAATATAAATATATAGATCTCTAAGATCTATTAAAATTATGAGTATATATTATATATCCAATCATACATGTACATATATATCCAAAAATTAACTTAAAGCTTTTGGTACATAAAATTTGGATCCTCTCTATCTTTAATTATCTCTAAAATATTTTCATGATCTTCAATAGGAAACCTCCACTTTTGTTTGGCACATCCTCTTTTAGGTAAAGTTTATAAATTTATTTTTGTTGCCAAAACTAAGTGATTGTAATGTAGAACCTTTTGTCTTGGCATATAATCAACAAATATAATACCATTTTTATCTATCTTTAAATTTGTTGATAATATGTACCTTCAATAACGACTAATCCAATGGGATACTCTTGTCCATCACCATCTATCATCGATTCCACCAATTTACTTTTTGGTTGCATACATCTTAGTAGATAGTAATCTACACCTTCCGCATTGTTAGGATTTACAACAACAATGAAAATATCTCATGTACACACACCACATACATAAAGTAAATACATTTAAGTCAAGTAAATATATTTTTAATATATATAAACATGCTTGAAAATTACTTAAACATAGAATATATTTAAATCAAATTTAACTAAATTAATCAATTTCCATACTTGTAACAACTAAATCAGATACACGTTCATAATCAGTTGAATATAAAGGATCGTAGATATCGACATTGTCATTTTTAGCAAAAGGAGACATTGATATTAATTGTTTCATTTCCCATTGTGAAACATGCCCATCTCTAATATTCTCATATTGAACAATATTTGCATTGTCCTCAATGCAATCAACACAAAAACATGATTTTTCTCTCACATTAATTGCATAAGGCCTACTACTTCCCATTGTCATGATTTGATGTAGACTTCTAATACCATGAATTGCTTGACAATTATAAGGATTTGATCGATCGATATCTATAAATTTGAATTTGAAAATTCAATTTGAAATCATGTACACTTGAACTTTGAAATTCAATTTTTTTACAAATTTTGACTAGATGTACTTGTAACTTCCCAAAAATACCGTGTTGTATGTTGAGTCATGAGCGAAAAAATGAATTTTGCACCATTCAAAAATTTCATTTGCATTCCATATGGTATTTCCTGCAAATACACAAGCTGGCACAATTTGTCACCTATTACTTTCAAGGAACTTAAAAAAATTTAATTTAGTTTTTAAATATATATAGATAATCTTTTAAAAAATATCTAGATAGATTCCATATATATATAATATGGTGAAAATTGTACCAACAAGTTCATGTTGATGAAGTGCACGCTTCACACATGCTCCTGCTCCATCATGCTCTCCTTTTCCATGTCCACCTATCAAAATGTTGATAAATTTTTTTTTGATTCACCTTTTGTCAAATCAAATGAATTCATTTAAAATTTATTTTTTGTAAGTATGTAGTCCTTATTACAAGCTTCCCAAAAAGTATAATTTTAAATAAATTTAATTTTATTATTATACTTATTTTTTATTTATTGCGAATGTAGTTTTTCACTGAAAATCGAGCTCTCTATTTCACACATGTGGAAAAATAGCAGTGGGCTAGATATTGATGTTCCTTATCCAAAGAAAATTTGAATTTTTATACATACAAAAAAAGTAATGTTTTAGCTAGTAAATCATGTCTAAATTGTAACTAGTTTGACTTTGAAACTTAATTAAGAAAAAAATATTTAATGAAATGCAATGAAACCAATTCCATGCACTAGATATCATAGTTACAAATATAAATTCAAAAAAAAAGAATTTTATCCTTCATAGAAAAGAATTTATGTGTTAGCCAGTAACACCACTCTTTAAAAATAGTTTTTACTGTTAAAAACTAGCTTTCAAAGGAGATGGAAAAATAAGTACAATCTGATTCCAAAAAAAATAATATATATATATATATTTAGAATCTACAAACAAAATTTTGCAAATCACTACTTTGCATCATCTTCAAATTTCTCATGATTTAGCCACTATATGTGCCCGAAAGTGAATATTTAGTTAAAAAATTCAGTTCAATGTCCAGTTTGGCCAAAAATTGTAAACCAATATTGTGGGATCACCCAAGGAAATTCCAAAAAGAAGAAGGCTCACATGAGGAAGACAAAAGGATACCTCTGTAGATACTACTCTTCCACTGAAGCAACAATAGGTTGTATAAGAAGAAGTCCCTCCTAATGTTTTTGAAGGAGAATCAAGAGAATATGTCATTGAAGTGGAAAGTTCTAGAGAAAAACCTAAAATGGTCTATCATAGGAAGACTTCTCCAAAAGGATAAAATTTCATTTCCTAATTTGAAAAATATTGAAAAGGTGGCTATAGAGTTGGAAGAGGCTTTTCGAAGAGCATCTTACAAGGAAGAAGAAGCTATAGAAGGTGCTTCTAGATTGGGTGCAGAGGAAGAAATACATGAAGATACTATCCCGAAACAACCAAGTGATTGTAAACATGTTGAATCAATGCCACCTAATATAGTGGTGAATATTGAAGGAGAAAAGAAAAAAAATGAAGATGTTTCCAAGGAGTAGTTTCCAAAGAAAAATATAGAGTTAAAAGTGAAAAACACATGAAATATGGTCAAGGATGATCTCAAATTTAGCAACCTCATGATGAACAATGGAAATAAAATATCAATAAAGAAGAAGAGAATCATGAGGAGAGGGATGTTGATAAAGGAAAGTCTATCCAAGAAGAACAAAAACAGGGACATTAGAAGGTAGATAGAAATGTGGAGAGGTCTATGGATCCTGAATGGCTCAAAGAAATTTTAAAGACCAAGATAATTGTTGAAATAGTGGTTCTCGATTGGGATAACTTTCTGGCTTCCATGAATAAACATAGAGAAAAGAAGAAAGATAAAATTATTTTTAATATTTCTAGAGATGACTCCAATAACAAGGTGGTACACATTGCAGCCCCAATGGTGGAAAATAATAAGGAGGAAATTACTCCCAAGGAATACAAGGTGACATCCATTAATTTGGGCCCCTCTTCCAAGAAATAGGAGGTTAGTTATTTAAGGGACTTTGTAGAAATAATTGTGCAAAGACTAGAATAGGAAGTAAAAGCTAAAGAGCAATTGAAGAGGCAAGTTGATGAAATTTATTGTTACATCAAACATTTGGTGAATACTCTTCAAACTAAGGCTGACTCTTCTACACAACCAAGTGTATTGTCAAAATATGTATTAGATGAGCTCAAAAAAATGAATTCCTCTTCCCAAATAGCTCAAGGGTAGGCTGTTGGAGTGTATGAAAAGGGAATTTCATTTATTTCTGAACTAGTGTAGATGTATGAGAGATGCTCAACCGATTTGGATAAATTGCAACAAATTGTGGCCACTTCTAGGGCCACAAATGATAAAACAATAGTAAGGTTGAACATGATGGTGAAAATTCCTAAAAAAAATTTGATTGAGGAAGGAATAATTGCGACAAAAAATGTTGATAGTCCTCAGTTTTGGTTGGAAGCATTCAAATTTAGAGGAAATTCATGGATAAGACACTTGAAGATTGCACAAAGACTAAAAAGGATATGAGTGACATCTCTTTAGGTTGTATCTTATTTCTAGAGACCATGACTGGTAAGTCTCTTACCAAGGATTATATCGAATTAGATCTATTAAGGAAATGGTGGAAAGATATCTTCACACATGTTTTTGATGGTGTTGTAACTGAAGATCACCTATAAAATGCAACAATGCATGTTAGCATGATGTATAAATTCCAAAAATCCTAGCATGATTAGGATAAGATGATTAGGAAATATGAAGTTGAGTTGGCCTCCACATCATATAGGCTTAAAATTATTCCAAATCCCAATCAAGGGGAATTAATTAATGTCTTACATAAATTTCAGGAATTTACAAAAAAGCATCAAATGGAAAAAGAGGAAAAATATGACATCCTTGCATAAAAATCATTGCAAATCTTTATTGGAGTTCATATGCCAGCTTGGGCAACTTAGGAATCAATGAAAATGTTTTTTTTTTCAAATGAAGAGTGGAATTAAATATAAAAATTGGATTTTATGTTTTTTTAAATGCAAATGGGCATTAAATTATATGAGGCCGACCTATTTTGGCCGACCTAATTTGGGTTCCCATATTGATATAATCCCATCCATTGATTTGAAAGCACCAAAATTGTAAGATCTATAAATATGAGGTTCTTCCTCATTTTGTATTTTGGATATGGAATTGTTGTAAGCACTTTTGAAGTTAATACAATGAGCACCTAATAGTGTTGTTTGTTTCCAATTGGAAATCTTATAAAATTTAAATCTCTATCATGATGTGCATGTAAAGGAGTAATTTATAGATCATTTATAATGTATTTGAGTCCTTAAATAAGTCTCTAGGGTGTTAGTTATGTCAATTTGCAAAAAAAAATGTTATTTTGTTGGAAAAATTTCAAAACTTGCAAAACTTGCAAAATGCAAAAAAAAAAGACAAGAATGTGAAGATTCATCTCATTGTAGAAGGTGGTTAGTTAGTTGAATATGGAAAGGTGGGTGTTATAACTAATGTAAACCTCTTTAAAATGCATTGAAAGGCCGAGGCAACATCTGAAGATTGTATTCTTGAAGAGTTTCCATTAATAAAAGTACCTTGTTCATAAGATACAGTGTTTTCTCTCTATTATTTACTAGTTGTACAGCTTGTATTGAAGTCTTAGGCTCTAACTCTTGTTGCTTTAGATAGATTAGTAAGTTATATTCCATTCAATACCATTTGAAGGAATTTTATTGAATAAAACATTACTTTGAGTCTAATATTTGCATACTGGTCTCCGAACCCACTATAAGGGTTTGAGAGTCTAGTTAGGTTCTTAATGACTACTCCATCAATTTAGGCTTTGTAGTTTGGTGGAGTAGGCTAGTATAGGATTTTTTAAGATGTGTGTGTGTTGATAAGTGTAGGGGAAGACAAGAACTCAATGTTTGGTTGCTAATCTCTTAGAAAATATAGGGTTTTCCTATGTAAATGGATGGCTACAAGTTGGTAATGGTGGAAAGTGAATTCAATGAGGCTGGGAGTTGGTTCCTAGAGCATATTCAAGCACATTCTAACATGTTTGAAGTGGTGGAAAGTGGATTTGAGGTTTTCAATGTTCTTTTTCAATAAACCCTCACTCTTTTAGCATTGTGGAACCTAAAATCAAGGGTTTTGTAGATCAATATTTTAGTGGGCCTTTCAGTCCCTAAAGGTTGGTGAACCTTGTTGGACTCAAGGAACACTAAGAGGGGGGGTGAATCAGTGTTCAACAAATAAAATTACAATCCATATCTTAAACCATTTACAACATTAAACAAAAGTAAATATGCAAGCACATGAGGAAGACAATCAAAACACCATAACACTAAGATTTTTATGTGGAAACCCTATTAGGGGAAACACCATGGTGGAGATTTTTATGTTAAAAATATGAAGAAAAGGGGAATGCGCATACATTCAAGCACACTGCCTAGAGCTCACTGCTCAAAATTAGGAAGGCTCACTGCCTTACAATGTATTTGGATTACTACCAAGTGTTTAACTAAGAA
The DNA here is from genome assembly GCA_007258455.2 of Sequoia sempervirens. Taxonomy (NCBI): domain Eukaryota; kingdom Viridiplantae; phylum Streptophyta; class Pinopsida; order Cupressales; family Cupressaceae; genus Sequoia; species Sequoia sempervirens. Next base: position 439,262,876 of record VDFB02000015.1, read on the forward strand.
AGTAGCATCTACAAATGTCTAGTTTCAGTTCCGGTGAAGCTCTTAAAATAGATTTTGGACCTTTTGTCTAATCCTACACTTCGCTTTGCTTGTGACTTAATTCCTTTCACATAAATCCTCTTTTGCTCACTTGGAAGCCTCTTGATTTCTTTTCTGATATTTTCACACACATACACACTTTCATCTCGCACTCATCCTTTCAAAATGAATTTTCTAATCTCATATTTATATTCGCTACCAAGAATTCAATTGTTATATGTCAGCTTCAATAGAATAGAAAATATCTTTCAAATGTTGGCTCATATTATGAGTAATCTTCAATGTGCATCCACATAAGTCAGCTAAATCATAGCTAGGAACCAAAATAAAATCTTCAAGCATAGGATACCTTAATTAATTATAACTCTGTGACATACCATATTCACTGAGTCGACCACCAAAGAGAAAATAAACTAAAAATCATTATGTTGGAACTCCTAACTTGTACATCAATTAATGCAGCATCACAAAACTTGACAATAAGATAATATAGGTTCTCATAAACCTTCCCCAAGATCCACAATGCAAGATGATAATCTGGTGAAGCATATAGATCGACATACTAACTGAATACCCAATTCTTCATTCTCTTCTTTGGTAATACTTTGTTCTTCATTCTGCCTATCGATATGAACAAATCTTGATCTACAGACCAAAATAATGACATGGGTTGCCATCAATGACAACACTAGAAGCCATATGCCAACAATCTCCCCCTTTGGCATTGATGGCAACACTTAGTGAAAAATGACTAAGTGTCGAAACCAATATGATTACGTTGCCAAAGTCAAAATTTCAAAACACAACTCCCCCTTAGAGTGATAGGACATTTTTCACTACTTTCTCTCCCCCTTTAACATCAATGAAAAACATATTTTGGATCTCCCCTTTGCTAATTCAAAAATTTGATAAAAATTTGAAGAAAGACAATTGCTACTTGAGTCAAAAAAATATCTTGTACTTATCTTTCATTTCTGGAAGAAATTTCTTCCAAGCTTCTACTAAAATCCCAATGATTAAGATCATGTTGTTCTCGAATGTTTGGTTTATAATTTGAATGATAGATTTTGGAATTGTAATTGATTCTTCTAATTTCTCTTCTTTCCTCATAATCTCAATTAACTACTCCAATTTGCATTCGGTTGAGTCCTTCACCTTCCAAAAGGTTTCCACAAGGGTGTTTCTGGTGAAAAGAAATTTTTAATGCTTAGACTGCAACTCATGAATGCTTTTCTTGATTGCACTATCCTAATCCTAAAACATGTTATAATCTTGACCAATCTTGTTCAGCTCAGTTTCAATCTCCTCCAGCTTATCTTTATCCAACTACATGAGACAATCGAAGAAAATAATTGTAGATGTTATTTGTTGTATTTATGCATTTCCTCAACACATTCATTTTCCTTTTTAGTTTGGTAAGAGATAGCCTGAATTGCTCCTTCAAATGTAGAATTATTTCTCCCTCTTTCTTGTCCTGAGACTCAGGGACCATGAGTTCCTTAATGCATTCAATCATCTCTTCAGGAAACACATTTTGCAAACTCTCCAATCCAATGTTATTGTACACAAAATAAGTACCTAGTGTACTCTCAATCAGATCTTGCTCATATGAGGGTCTATCAGACCATATGCCAATAATTTTTTGCATCCCATCTTTCTCTTGAACAAGTTGCAGTATCTTTTCTTTGGATAAAACGCCTTCTTCTTTGCTTCCATCTGCTATTACTACATCTTTTTCAACTGACTCTAGTTCTTCTCTTTGAGATTCCTCATTAGATTACTCATCAGGAACATCCATAATTACTTGCTCTTTACCTTTTCCTTCGATCTTTGGAGTCTTCTATGTCAGAGGAGTGTAATCAACAATCTCTTGTGTTCTTTTCTTCTTCCTCTCCATCTCACCAAAAGAGGATCCAACTTCAAGTGCTTTTACTAGAATGGAAATGCAAGTTTCACCAAACCTTCCTAGCAATTCTCTAAAGAAATTTGCATACTCATGCTCACAATTTGTCAAAGTATTAGAATGTTCAAAAATTTGTTCACAAACCAATTCATTCTCTTTCCATATGACATTATTGATCTGTGGCAAGCAATTCAAAAAGTACATCACAAGACATATGATCAAGGTACCAAACCTGAATGGGTAATCTACCTCCTTTGTCAGTTGCACATTTTCCATCAATTGATCTTTTAGCAATCTGTACAAAATCTTGATCCTCCATTATCATCTTATGTGCAATGTAAACTACACCTACCGAAGTTGTGTCTTCCCTGTTTCTGAAAAAGATTTGGTATGAGATGCCATGCGTAATGTGCCTTATTATTGGATCTTTGATTGTCGAATTTATCAAGGCCCTTTGATCTCCTATTACTCTGGTTAGGGTTTTGACTTGTTTTGAATCAACTTATTTTTAGTAAAACCAGAACATTGCATAATCCAATCAAATTTCTAATCACCTCTTTTGAAATGAGATAGGGTTTATCCAGGGTTAGAGTGTCATCATTCAATCTATTTAGGATAAACCTAATGACTTCCATGTTATCAAAATAGGGAAATTTATTCCAGATGTCCAAACTTTTGTGTTTTGCACTATCAAGCCACTTTAATTCATTGATCGACAAAAAATTTCTCTCATCCCTAATCTTCTTACTACTATATTCATCTAAATTCACCATTCCTTTGATTTTTTTAATTTTCTTTTCCATACAAAACAAGTTCTACCAAGCACCAAATTAAGAGAATTCTATAAGCAACTGAAATACCTAATGGATTCACGCTGAATTGACTTTTACTCCTTCTAAATTCTAATGCAGAGGCTCTTCTATTATTTTTCAACATAAGGTAACAAATGAGGGTTCCAAATACCCTTTTATAACTCGCACACCTAACCTTTTTATTGCATTAAATATTTTTCCCTAGGTGTTTTACAAGTGAACACCAATACATTTGTAGGCTATCAACACAACTACTAACATTTTCCTGCATTCCAGAGCCAACTTCTCATAGGCAGATAAAGGATTTTCTTGAAAAACTCCACCTAGGCCAATGACCTAAGATCAATTTCTGGAAGAATTACCAGAAATAGATTTTGGTGTGGGTTTATTTCCTTCATCAAACTCACTCTTCCTTACCCATATTTTCTTCATTTGATCTCTTATTACTTCCACAGTCACTTTCCCTTTTCCTTTATCATTTTTTTGTGAAACTCTGCCTTGGTATACCAAACCTCTTCTGTCCATGTTTCTGTTTCTACAGAATCTTGCAATGTGACCAAGTCTATTGCAATTGTAAAACATAGGATTTCTTTTTCTAGACCATTCATTCCATTGATTTCCTCTTGATCTACATTGATTAGCAATATGCCCAAATCTTCAATAGGTGTATCATTTAACATTCCTTATAGTGACATACATACTTATGCATTTAGCTGACTTGTGACCAAACTTGTTACAACTTAAGCACTGACTGGAAAATGATGGACTACTTGAATTAATTTTACTTCTACACTAAGAAGCCATATGACCAAATTTATTAAAAGCAAAGCAGTGACCATTAAACTTTTGAGAATTGGGTTGTCTTACTGGATACCTTCTTCCTTTGTTCATCTAATTTATTTTTCTGGAATCCTTATATTCAGATTTGGAGCTTTATCCCTTCTCATATCCAAGACCTCGCTTGTCATTCACATCCTTATGTCCTTTGGTTAGCTCATCACGCTTAGCAGAATTGATCCTAAACTTCTCCTTGTATTCATTTACAGTAGTGAGTTCATTTCTGAGAATAACTATCTGTCTTAATTCAAGCTCTTGTTCATTTCTTCTAGATTGTTGTAGTTCAATTTCCAACTGAATGAATCCACTATTAACTCTACTACATTATGTAGATCTTTCTTTTAAGGACTAGACTATATTCTCCTCATTGTTCTTTCTCTCTTCAATCTCCTTAGTTAGCTTCATCACCATAGATTCCATCTTAAGTTTTAGAGTAGCATTGATTTTGGAAAGCTTCTCACATTCTTCAGTTATTTCTTTTAGGGTCTGATTTAGGTGAAAATCTTCCTTGCATTTACTTTCTTTCTACTTCAGTTGATCACATAGCTCCTTCCTCTTTTCTCTTGACTCATTGATTTTATCCTTTAATGAATGAATCAATTTTTCAGCATCCTCAAGATTTTCTTTTAGTTCCAGGACTTCTGTTTTAGACTGATCGAGATCATCAAGTGCCACCAAAAGTTGTTGTTGAAGATTACTAGAGTCCATTGTATTCCAAGATCCACCTCAACCTGTTAAAATTCTAAAGAGGAACTTTGCTCTGACACCAATTGTTGGACTAAAGGAACAATGAGAGGGGGGGTGAATCAATGTTCAACAAATAAAATTACAATCCAGATCTTAAACCATTTACAACATTAAACAAAAGTAAAGATGAAAGCACATGAAGAAGACAATCAAAACACCATAACACCAAGATTTTTACATGGAAACCCTATTAGTGAAAAAACCACGATGGAGATTAATTCACAATTTATACTCTGTTAAAAGTATGAAGAAAAGGGGAATGCACATGCATTCAGGCACACTACCTAGAGCTCACTGCTCAAAATCAGGAAGGCTCACTACCTTCAAATTTACTTGGATTGCAACAAAGAATTGAACTAAGAAAGTAGCATCTACAAATGCATGGTTTTAGTTCTGGTGAAGCTCTTAAAACAAATTTTGGACCTTTTGTCTGATCCTACACTTTGCTCTACTTGTGACTTAATTCCTTTCACATAAATCCTCTTTTGCTCACTTGGAAGCCTCTCAACTAATTTTCTAATATTCACACACGTACACACTTCCATCTCACATTCATCCTTTCAAAATGAATTGTCTAATCTCATATTTATATTCGCTACCAAGAATTCAATCGCTATATGTCGACTTCAATAGAATAGAAAATATCTTTCAAATGTTGGCTCAAATTATGAGTAATCTTCAATGCGCATCCACATAAGTCAGCTAAATCATAGCTAGGAACCAAAATAAAATCTTCAAGCATAGGATACCTTAATTAATTATAACTCTGTGACATACCATATTCACTGAGTCGACCACCAAAGAGCAAATAAACTGAAAATCATTATGTTGGAACTCCTAACTTGTACATCAATTAATGCAGCATCACAAAACTTGACAATAAGATAATATAGGTTCTCATAAACCTTCCCCAAGATCCACAATGCAAGATGAAAATAGACATAGAAATTGTTGTTTTGGGTGTTTGAGCAATGTGAACTTTAGGTGCAAAGTGAGTCATTGACTGCAAGAATTAAAGAATATGATGGTTCAGTGCTATGAAAGTGTGTTAATGGTTTATTTCAGCCTAAAACATGATGATTGCAGTGTCTTGGAAGACTGGTAAAAGGTATAAAGCAAGAGTGGATGGTTGTTGTCTTTTGGTCTTGTGGAACAAGTTGATATAAAGTGTAATTTAGTGAATAGTGAATGACTTGGTTGGTTCAGTGATTTTTCAATGATGTGATTGTTTTGGTTTAGTCCATTTGGTGATGGTTAAGATGTACTTGAATCTAATAAAGGTCTAGAATAATGAGTTGGTGACTTTGATGTTTGGTATCCTTCTGAATGGCAAGTGAATTGATGGATTTTGTGAAAGGATAACTGAATTTTTGGTGATTTTCTAATTGATCTTCTCAAGTTGTGTTTAGAGTCTAAAGTACCCTTGATGGTTTGAGGATTTTAGTAGATGCTCCACATCAATTGGTATTAGAGCTATCTTATTTTGATGTTTGGTTAAGTTGTTTTTGAGTTGTTGGTTGCAGGTTCTTGATCCATCTAAGTTGTAGAGAGGAAGAGTTCTGAGAAGTTGTGTGTTAGCAGACAAGATGAGGTTTGTGTTCACCATCCTCCAATGGATAGTAAGCTTGGTAGAAGGTGTATAAAGAGAGTGAGGTAGCTTTCAATATCTATTGTTGGGTAAGATGGATGGTTTATTGAGTTGGTAAGAAGCACTTGAGTTTTCAGCCATTTGAAGAGTTGTAATTTAGTTTGAGAGTACTCCATTGATGGGAGTAGATGAAAATATGATTGGTCAGAGAAGGTCAAAGATGAATTATGGAAAAAAAAGGAAATATTGCTTAGAGAAGCAATGTGAAAGGACAATCCTGTGTCCTTTGGTTGAGAAAGAGTTAGTGGAAAGTTGAGAGCTATGAAAGGATATTCATGTGTCCTTTTGAATGAGAAAAATGATTGTGAACCTGATGAATAGAGAAAGGGAAAGGAAAAAGGAAAAGAAAAGACAAGTGAAGACAAGAATGAAGACAAAGTTGAAGACAAAGGTATGCTGATGCAAAAAGGAAAAGTTGATGAAGATATGCAGGTTTGAAGAAGAATTAACTATAGCAACATGTTTCCAAAGGGACTTGGAAATTTTTTTAAGGCTGGTTGTATGGTGCAGGAGCACCTAATAGTGTTATTTGTCTCCAATTGGAAATTTTGAAAAATTTAAATCTCTATCATGATGTGCATGTAAAGGAGTCATGTCTAGATAAAAAAAAAATTATTTGAGTCCTTAAATAGGTCTCTAGGGGGTTATTTATGTCAATTTGCAAAAAAATGTTATTTTTTTGTACAAATTATAAAACTTGCAAAATGCAAAAAAAAAAAGACAAGAATGTGAAGAGTCATCTAGTTGTAAAAGGTGGTTAGTTAGTTGAATATGGAAATGAAGGTATTATAACTGATGTAAACCTCTTTAAAAATCATTGAAATTCTAAGGCAACATCTAAAGATTGTATTCTTGAAGAGTTTCCATTAATAAAAGTACCCTATTCATAACATACAGTGTTTTCTCTTTGTTATTTACTAGTTGTATGATCTGTACTGATGTCTTAGGATCTAACTCTTGTTGTTTTAGATATATTAGTGAGTTATCTTTCATTCAATACTATTTTGAATGAGTTTGATTGAATAAAACATTAGTTTGAGTCTAATCTTTGCATACCGGTCTACAAACTGACTATAAGGGTTTGAGAGTCTAGTTAGGTTCTTAATGACTACACGGATTTAGGATTTTTAGTTTGGTGGAGTAAGTTGTTATAGGATGTTTTAAGATGTGTGTGTTGATAAGTGCAAGGGAAGACAAGAACCTGATGTAAATAGATGGCTACAAGTTGGTAATGGTGGAAATTGCATTCAATGAGGCTAGGAGTTGGTTCCTAGAGCATATGCAAGAAAAATATAACATGTTTGAAGTGCTGGCAAGTGGATTTGAGGTTTGCAATGTTCTCTCAAAAAAATAGGGTTTTCCTATGTAAATAGATGGCTACAAGTTGGTAATGGTGGAAATTGCATTCAATGAGGCTAGGAGTTGGTTCCTAGAGCATATGCAAGAAAAATATAACATGTTTGAAGTGCTGGCAAGTGGATTTGAGGTTTGCAATGTTCTTTTTCAATAAATCCTCACTCTTTTAGCATTGTGGAACCTAAAATCAAGGGTTTTGTAGATCAATGTATTATTGGGCCTTTCATTCCCTAAAGCTTGGTGAATCTCAAGTTTTGTGACCTCATTTAAGACTATTTAGGGATATTTGGTTTTTTGGTGGTGATTTAAGAGCACTTGTTTTGTATTTTTGGCCTAATTAGGGGCTCATTAGTTGCAATACAGTCAGGTTTTTAGATATACTTTCCAAAACAATAATATTTGAATTTTTGATATGTTAATGTTGGAATTAATGGGTTCATAAAACAATTAAATTCTCATGGAGATTATATATGGATGGGTTGGTATACCCTTTTTAGCCATGTTTCCATACTACTAGGATTTTGGTCTATGACTACAAGAAAGTGGAATTCTATGAAAAAAAAGATCTAAGTGATTGTCTTTGTATTATAACTGTCAAAGTGATGATATTAAAAGTGTATAAATGATTTTGGAAAGGTCTAGGCACAAAAATTGTTGTTTTGGATGTTTGAACAATGTGAACCTTAGGTGCAAAGTGGGTCATTGACTACGAGAATTAAAGAATCTGATAGTTTAGTGCTATGCAAGTGTGTTATTGGTTTATTTCAATCTAAAACATGATGATTATAGTGTCTTGGAAGACTAGTAAAAGGTTTGAAGCAAGAGTGGATGGTTGTTGTCTTTTGGTCTTGTGGAACAAGTTGATATAAAGGGTAATTTGGTGAATAGTGAATGACTTGGTTGGTTCGATGTTTTTTCAATGATGTTATTGTTTTGGTTCAGTCCATTTGGTGATGGTTAAGATGTACTTGAATATGATAAAGTTCTAGAATACTGAGTTGGTGACTTTTATGTTTGGTAGCCTTGTGAATGGCAAGTGAAATTGATGGATTTTGTGAAAGGATAACTGAGTTTTTGGTGATTTGCTAATTGATCTTCTCAAGTTGTGTTTAGGATCTAGAGTACCCTTGATGGTTTGAGGATTTTGGTAGATGTTCTGCATCACTCATTTTGTATTTGTCTATGGAATTTTTGTAAATACTTTTGAAGTTAATACAAGAAGAAGGCATTGATTTTGGTGTTCTATTATTTGTTGCTTCATTTTATTGCATTGTTCTTGCTTTCCAAGTTTATTTCAAGTTATTTAGTTTCAGTTCATTCTTGTTAATGGAAAAGAGTTGAAGAATATTATTATATTGGATAAGTCTTCTACTCATACCATTTGTAATTTGATGCTTATAAGTTATATTGTATGGTTATTTTGAGCCATTTTATGCAATAGTTCAACTATGAATGTTTGTTCATATTATGCCAAAAATGGGTATATGTTTAAATGTTTACAATTTGAAAGTATTTTAGATTCATTTGAAGGTTGCACCATTTCTATGGAGTCTTAGGATTTCTCTTGGATTAAGCAAAGATAGGATTTATTGGGTATTTTTCCATCAAAAACATTAGCCATTCAAATGATTGTTCGTTGGTTTTAGATTAGATCTCTTTGAAACCCTATATATCTTACATTTTATTTATCAAATTTGGGATAATAATAGGAGGAAAAGTATCACTCACTATTATAAATGATAAATCACTCCAACTATTATATTTGATGCAATAAGGTAAATTTAGATTTCAGATTTGGAATTTTTAGTTAAGGTTTGCAAGCATTTTTAGAATTCATAAAACCCTTGTTAAGTATTATAAGCTTCCAACATTTTTAAACCATAAATTCCCTTTGTGATACCAGCTAATCACATCAACTACTAATCTTTTTTTATGAGTCAAGGCTTGACATCCAGAACCTTGGGGTCATTTTATGAAGTTTCCTAAAGAAAGCCACCTTTCAAGAGAGGTAGAACACGTTTGTTTTATCTATGTTGTGCAATGAAAAAACACTCATTAAAAAGTTTATTTAAACTAATCTAACAAGTAGCAAATCAAATAAAGATATTTTGAAGGTGATAAATTGGTCTCTAATTTAGATACATGTAATTTTGATACCCTACGGATTCATTTTCTAATAGTTGTTTTCATTTGAGGATTTATTCACTTATTTCAAATCCTATCAACATTTTTATTTGATGCTTGTGAGCATTGAATATTCAGATATGAGTGTAAATTTATATAAAAGGGTGTTGAGTTGGCTGCACATTTTATATCAGACCTTAACCAATATTTTCATTTGGATTATTTTTTATCTATAGGTGATTTTTTCTAGTTTGTCGTGAAGTTGAAGTTGTTTCCCAACCATAGAGGGTTTGAAAAGTTTCTAGCGATTAATTTCATTTTGAAGTTGAAGTGAACATAATAAGTTTTGACAAAGTTGAAATGTGACATGATTTCACAAGAAGCATGGAAAAATTACAAATGGAGCATAAAACACTTCAAATTTTATAGGATACATGGAATATGCATTTTAACAAAATCTGATCTAATCCCTTAGAAAAATCTAATGTATTTGATTAAGGCTATGTATGTTGAGCACTCATAATTTTGAATACTTAACAAAATATAATCCCAAAATTAACATGATAACAAAATCAAAGCATTGTATTAATCATGTATGATAAGAAGTGATAAAGAAACATAAGAGAATGAAGTAAAATGTAAAAATAACATGTATAAAGACTTGACATTTAACTTAAAATTGGAGGTTTGATTGAGAAACTACCCAATTATGTGTAGTCTTTTTTTATTATTGCATCAAAATCCTCATCAGTTTGAGATTTTCATGAACTTGCTTCCTTTTCAATGTTCAATTCTATATAACTCTAATAGAATTACTAAAAATTATAGAATTAACCAACATATAATGTTAAATTATAACAATTCAATCATAATTAACATTGTAACACTACAAACATGAATATTTGAGTTCATATAATCAAATTTAATGTAAAAAATCTATTATTTCGTCCTTCATAAGTTGGGAAACTAGAAAAAGGTGGTGGAAAGTTGGTGCAAAGGTGGTGGAATGTGTAGAAATTGCAAGTGCTTTCCCCAAAAGCATGAAATAGTGTTTTTTTGTTAGATCACACACAAAAGCAGGAGAATAACATAGCATGTGGCCCTGGATAATGGGTGTCCTACCTTTTTTACCATTTTTCGAGCAAGAAAAAACATTCTCACATTATAATGTGAGCGTGTTTGGGATTTCTCTTAAAACGTCCATATTTCAAAATTTCCAAAGCATGCTCGCATTTTTAAGAAAAGTTTATTTTGTAAAGGTTTTCTAACTCTTATCATGTGTCAATAGGGGGCTAGGTTGAGGTGCATTAATGAGACCTTTCTTTGACCAATTATGACATCTTGTAAGTGTTATGTATGTCTCATTTTGTGTACAGTATGAAGTTTCACCATAATTACCTATACAATAAAGCTTGTACAAACCCTATATCTTAAATCCTAAACCCTAAACACTAGACCCTACACCTTAACACTATACCCTATACCCTACTAAACCAACAATTTTATGGGTTTCTATGTACTTCTCTTGCACTCTTAGGGTTTTTCACCTAAAAGAAGAGAGACAAAACCTTGAAACTAAGGTGGTTCACTCAAATTAAGGAATTCAAGAAGGAATTATGACTAAATTCAATGATCTAAATGTATCTAAGTGATGAAATTGATTGATTATTAATGCAAAACTAATGAAATGTGCAATGTTTGAAAACATAGTGATGTTTGTAAAATACTTAAAAGGATGAGAAAAAATGAAAATAGAACTAAACAGAAAGTTGTAACTCAAAATGTGTGCACTTGTAAGACTAATGAAGACTAAAAACCACTTAGAAAATATGGAAAAGTTGAATTTTTGGCTAACTAAGACTCATTCGCCACCCTAGGTGAATCAGTCCCAGGTCAGGGTTTTCTGCCTTGACACTAGTTTCTGTTTAATGGGTACTAGAATTTGCACTTAACTTTGATAGCCACCTCAAGTGGGACTCCGCCATCCATGGCGAATCAATCCTTTTTTCAATTTTCTGCAAACTCAAATCTCAAACCTACACCTTGTCACCTACACAACACTTCCTGACGGGAACCCAGATCAAAATCTCAAAAAATACTTGTAAAATAGCTTAAATTTTGTTTTCTAATGGGGGGTTTTCCTTGTTCAAACCCCTAAGTTGGGTAATCAAACCTTGAATTGATAAAAAATTGCATAAAACCCTAGCCTTAAGTGTGTTAAAGACTAGGAAAATCTAAAGTATGAAAAAACCCTATTCTAATGTACTAGAATAAGATGAATAAATGTGATTTGAATGATGCAAGACTTCAACCCTAGAAACCCTACAACATATCAAATAGATGTAAATAACATGCAAATGAAATGAAAACCTTAAATTTGAAGATAGAGGGAAATGGAAGATAAAATCAATTTGAAAACAAGTCTTTAGGTATGATTTGATGGCTAGTTGCATCTCCTCAACCTAGATTTCTCCATGATTCACCATAGGAATCCATAATCAACTCTTTGCAATTTTGAATCTTGAATGAAAAGTGAGCTTCAAGACCTACAAAAACCCTAGTTTGCTACCGTAAAGCTTCAACTTTGTTGCAAAAAATCCAAATAAAACTTACTGTGGAAGACTCCTAACACTTGACTTTTGATTTTGCTTTTGTAAAATGGATAAAAGATGTGAAAAATGACCTAAAATGTGTATTTATAAGCATCAACACCTAATTTTCTCATTATTTAGACCTAAGATGTTGACATCCATTGAAAAATTAAGTTGAATTGATTAAATTCCCACTCAAATTTGAATTTCCCCCCAAAAGGGACTCATTCACCACCCTTGGTGAATGGGTCCCACCAAAGGGGACTCATTTTCCCAAGGTGGTGAATGGGTCCCACTAGTGGCTTTTGAAGGTGGGTTTTCGGGATATGAGTGAATCAAGTGTTGTTTATTAGGATTTAGATGATTTTTCAAGTGAAACCGACCTCTAGATAAAAAATAATCAGTCTTAGGGGACTATAAGTGTTGTTTTGAAGAATAAATGATGCAAGGGTACACAAAAGTAGGTCCAAATTAAGCATGAAATTGTCTCTTTTCTCAAGAGTGTCCAATTTTCTATGCCACACCTACAACCTCAATACTCTTCCCTATACCTTAAAACCTAAACCCTACAATCTCAACCCTATACCTTTACCCTATACCCTAAACCATCAACCCTCAACTCTCAATCCTAATCCCTCAACCCTCAAGCCTTAAACTATAAACCCTCAAATCCTCAACCTTTAAACCCTAATCCGTTAACCCTCAACCATAAACCCTATCCCTAAACCTTCAAACCTCAACCCTTAAACCCTCAACCATTAATCCCTTAAATCATCAACCATTAACCCTTAATCATCAACCCTATACATTAGATCCTCAACCCTAATCCCTCAACCCTCAACCTTAAACCCTCAACTATCGACCCTAATCCCTCAACACTCAACCCTTAACTGTTAACCCTCTACCCTATACATTAGACCCTCGACCCTAAGTCATCAACCCTATACCTTAAATCCTCAACCCTCAACCCTTAAACCCTCAACCCTTAATCAATTAAAACCTCAACCATCAACCATCAACCATCAACCCTTGAACATAATCCCTCAACCCTCAACTATAAACCCTCTACCCTATACATTAGACCCTCAACCCTAATCGATCCACCCTATAACTTAAATATTCAGCCCTTAAACCCTCAACCCATAATCCCTTAAATCCTCAACCCTCAACCCTCAACCCTCAACTCTAAACCCTCAACCCTATATGTTGGAACCTTATTCTCTCCAACCTTAAACCTTATACCCTCAACCATCAACCCTATACCCTATACATTAAACCCTCAACCCTAATCCCTTGACCCTATACATTAAACCCTTAATCCCTCAACCCTTTACCCTTAAACCATTAATCCATCACCTTTCAGCCCTCAATATTAAATCATTTACCTATAAATTATACCCTCAACTCTAATCCCACAACCCTATACCTTAAACTGTAAATCCTCAACCCTCGACCCTAATCCCTCAATAGTCAACCCTCAAACCCACAACCCTTAACCCTCAACACTCTACCCTGTACATTAAACCCTCAACACCAATCCCTTGATCCTATACCTTCAACCCTCTACCCTATACATTAAAACATCAACCCTAATGCCTTCACCCTATACCTTAAACCATTAATCCTTCAACCCCTAAACCCTTAATCCCTTAACCCTTAAACACTTAATTCCTCAAACCTCAACCATCAACTATAAACCCTCTACCCTATACATTAGACCATCAACCCTAGTCCATCAACCCTATACTTTAAACCCTAAACCATCAACCCTCGACCCTAATCCCTCAACCCTCAACCCTTAAACCCTAAACCCTCAACCCTTAAACCCTCTACCCTATACATTAGACCCTTAACTGTAATCCCTCAACACTATACCTTAAATCCTTAACCCTCAACCCTCAACCTTGACCCTTAAACCCTCAACCCTCTACCCTCTACCATATACATTAAACCATCAACCGTAATCCCTCAAACCTATAACTTAAACCCTAGTCTTTTATCCCTCAACCATAAAATCCTAATATCTTAAACCCACAACCCTTAAATCCTCAACCCTCAACTATAATCCCTTAACCTTAAACCCTAAACCCTCAACACTTAAACCCTAATCTATCATCCATCAACCCTTAAACCCAAAACCCTAAACCCTTAAACCCTAAATCTTAAATTCTTAAACCCTCAACCCTATACCTTAAATCCTCAACCCTCAACCCTTAAACCCTCAACCCTTAATCACTTAATCCATCAAACCTCAACCCTTAAACCCTATACCCTCAACCCTTAAACCATATACCCTCAACCCTTAAACCCTTAAACCCCATACCATGTATCAACCCTATATATACATTGATCCCTCAACCCTTAAACCCTTAGGCCCTCAACCATCAACCCTCAAGCTTTATACCCTCAATCCTCGACCCTAATCCTTCAATAGTCAACCCTTAAACCCTAATCCATCAACCCTCAATCCTCTACTTCTACCCTATACATTAAACCCTCAACCCTAATCCATAGACCCTATACCTTATACCCTTAACACATTAATATCTCAACACTTAAACTCTCAAACCTTAAACTCTTAATCCCTCAACCCTCAACCCTCTACCTTATACATTAAACCTCAACCCTAATCCCACAACCCTTAAACCCTTAAACCCTCAACCCTCAACCCTCTACCCTATACATTAAACCCTCAACCCTAATCCTCAAATCCTATACCTTAAACACTTAATATATTAATCCCTAAACCATTAGACTCTCAACACTTAAACCCTTGATCCCTCAACCCTTGAACCCTTAATCCCAAAACCATAAACCCTCAATTATAAATCCTCTACCCTATATATTATACCCTCAACCATAATCCCTCAAACCTATACCTTAAACTCTAAATCATCAAGCCTCGAACCTAATCCCTCAATATTCGACACTTAAACCCCAAAACCTTAAACCCTAATCCCTCAACCCTCAACTCTCTACCCTATACATTAAAACCTTAAGCCTAATGGGCTCAACTATAAACCTTAAACCCTTAATACATTAATCTCTCAACCATTAGACCCTCAACCCTTAAAACCTCAATCCTTAAACCCTTAATCCCTCAACCCTCTACCCTATACATGAAACCCTCAACCCTAATCCTTCAACCCTATACCCTTAACCATTAAACCATTAAACCCTTAAACCCTTTACACTCTACCCTCTACCCTCTACCCTATACATTAAACCCTCAACCCTATACCCTCAACCCTCAATACAGTAATCCCTCAACCCTTATACTATTAACCCCTCAACCCTCATCTCTCAACCCTCTACCCTATACATTAAACCTTCAACCAAAATACCTCAACCCTATACCTTCAACCCTTAATCCCTCAACCCTCAACCATCAACTGTAAACCCTCTACCCTATGCATTAGATCCTCAACCCTAATACCTCAACCCTATACCTTAAAACCTAAACCCTCAACCCTCAACCCTAATCCCTCAATTCTCAACCCTTAAACCCTAAAAACTTAAACCCTAAACCCTTAAACCCTAATCCCTCAAACCTCAACCCTTAAACCCTAAACCCTCAACCGTTAAACCCTCTACACTATACATTAGACCCTCAATCCTTAAATCCTCAATCCATCAACCCTCTACATTATATAGTAAACCCTCAATCCTCAACCCTCAACCCTCTACCCTATACATTAAACCATCAACCCTAATCCCTCAAACTTATACCCTCAACCCTTAAACTCGTAATCCATCAACCCTTAAACCCTTAATCCCTCAACCTTTCAACCTTAATTGTAAACCATCTACCCTATACATTAGACCTTCAACCCTAATTGCTCAACCCTAAACCCTCAACCCTCAACCCTAATACCTCAACCCACAAACCTTGAACCCTAAACCCTTAAACCCTAATCCCTTAACCATCAATCCTTAAACCATACACCCTTAACCCTTAAACCCTCTACCCTATATATTAGACCCTCAACCCCAATCCCTGAACCCCATACCTTAAATCGTTAACCCTCAACCCTCAACCTCAACACTTAAACCCTAAACCTTGAACCTTGAACCCTTTACCCTATACATTAAACCCTCAACCCTCTACCCTATACCTTAAACCCTAGTCTATTAACCCATAGCCCTTAAACCCTCAACCCTTAAACCCTAATATATTAAACCCTCAACCCTTAAATTCTCAACCCTCAACCCTAATCCCTCAACCCTCAACCCTTAAACCATAAACCCTCAACCCTCAATCCTTAGACCATCAACTCTCAACCCTCAACCCTCAACTATAAACCCTCTACATTATAAATTACACCCTCAACGCTATATGTTAAACCCTAAACCCTCAATCCTCAACCCTTAAACCCTCAACCCTCAACCCTCACCCCTCTACCATATACATTAAACCCTCAAATCTAATACATCAACCCTATATCGTAAACCCTAATATCTTAACCCTCAACCCTTAAACCCTAATACCTTAAACCCTCATCCCTTAAACCCTAAACCCTTGACCCTTAAACCTCAAACCCTTAACCCTTAAACCCTAATCCTTTAGCCCTCAACCATGAACCTTATCCCTAAAGCCTCAACCCTCAACCCTTAATCCTTAAACCCTATCCATAAACCCTCAACCTTAAACCCTAATCTCTTAACCCTCAACCCTAATCCTTGAAACCCTAAAGCATCAACCCATGATCCATCAACCCTTAAACCATCAGCTATCAACCCTCAACCTTTAAAACCTCAACCCTCAAACCTTAAACCCTCAACCCTTAAACCATTATCCCTTAAATGATCAACCCTTAAACCCTCAACCTTCAATTCTAATCCCTCAACCTTAAACCCTACACCCTACAACCTCAACCCTCAAATGGTTACTTAAGACCTAATATTTCAATCCAATATCTTAAATGCTAATGGACCTATACCATATACACTTAACCTTGGATAGTTAAGCTTGAACAGTATCCCTCAACCCTCAAACCTCTACCCTATACCCTATACCCTCAACCTATACTTATGCCCTAAACCCTCAACCCTAATCCATATGACTTATACCCTCAACCTTAAACCTTGAAACCTATACCTTGGACACTCAACCCTTCAACATTATCCCTTAGATATAAATCCTTAACCCTCAACCATATACGTAATCCTTAATCCCGCAATCATCAACCTTATACCTTAAACCTTGAACCCTACACCCTAAATATTGTCCCTCAACCTATACTCAAACCCTAAATCATACACCCTCAACCCTTCACCCTATTCCTTATACCCTTAATCCATACCATAAAACCTAAACCCAATATCCTAAACCCTAACCCCTATACCTTACACACTTAATCTTATACATTTAATGAGCTAAATATTATCCCTCAACTATAAACCCTCAAACCTCTACCCTATACCCTCAACCTATTAATTGATCCTTAATCGCTCAACCCTCAACCCTATACCTTAAACCCTAAACCTTGAAACCTAGAACCTCATCCCTATAACCTATACCCTCACCCTTATATACCCTAAACCCAAAATCCGTACATACATACATACATACATACATACATACATACATACATACATACCTACCTACATACATACATACATACATACATACATACATACATGTATAGATACATGCATAGATACATACATACAAGCATAGATTCATACATACACCTACAATCATACATAAATACATACATGCATACATACATACATACATACATACATACATACATACATACATACATACATACATACATACATACATACATACATACAAGCATACATTAATACATACATACATAAAATCATACATGCATGCATACATACATATATACATACATACAAGGATACATACATACATACATACATACATACATACATACATACATACATACATACATGAATGCATACATACATAAATACATACAAATATATACAAACATATACAAACATATATACATCAAACATACATTTAACAAACATGCACATAAACAATTTTAGGTGAGACATAACATGAGAGCATTATAACGTGCTCGTGTTATGCCATGCTTTGGGAAGCATAATGCAAAAATAAGCAAAATGTAAGGCAAGACATAACACAAGTGCATTATAATGCACTCACATTATTCTTTAGGAATCCCCAAGCCTTTGGCTTGGATTTGCTTTGGATTTCCAACCCAAAGGCTTGGAGTGCCTTCCCAATGTTGAAAGACATGTTTTTGCATATTCTACGAAATTTCACATAATCTCATTCATGCTAACCATCAGGTTTGCATGTGTTTCAAGAATGAGTAAATCAATTGTACCTGGGTAATGTTAGGCTCTCTCTTACCTATTTAATGATGTAATTTTTTTCACATTTTGAAATGTTAAGGCTTTCATCTTTAATTTATTTTGTTTGTGTGTCCATTTTTTGTCAAAAACCAATGTTTGGTATTTTTTACTTTATTTTTAACCGTTCATTTCTAAACATATTAAAAAAATGATTTTCAATTAGTTTCAAAAATTATAGGGGTAATATGACCAAAATTTTATTTTTTAGGATGTTTCCACTTTGAAAATTAGTAAAATAACATATATTCATTAAAAAATTATTAGAAAAATTAGGCATAAACTACATGTTGTTAGCTAATCTCTCACTAAAGTGATTTTAAAAGTACCAAAAAAAAAAAACCTTTTGAGGGAGCCACAACAGACGATATGTTATGTTTTTTTGATAAAAACAACACCAACTTTTGTGGCTTCCTTTTTTGAACCCCTTAATTTGTACCATTTAAAAAAAAATAGTAGTCTAGAAAGTAGACTCGGAGCACTAGGACCCTTGTTGTCATTGCATCTAAAATTTTGAGTGTAACTCCCCTCAATTTCTCATCCAAGGTCAGTGTTTCCTGATTTTAGAAAAAAGTGGCCACTTAAGACCCGTTTTTGGCCCCTCATATTTGTGCACTTACCCTGATAAGGTACAATTATTATTATTTTAGTTGTTACCATGGTATTATCTTCTAAGTTTATTTTGAATAAATTAATTTGTATTTAGATGGTTTGATGCTTAGTAAGTTGAAATCGATGCTATGATGGTTGAATTTCACCCTAGGATTTTTTTGCATACAATAGTCACACTTTTAAGTTGACATATGTTTCATTTATATATTATGATTTACAAGTGAACATCATGATGTATCCATTCCACAAGTTAAAAATATGGGTTTTTTTTCTACTGACCATTTCATTATATTTTCAAACCAATGTTAAACTTGATTGCAATTGCACTATAATGTCTTCAACAATTTGATGATAAAAAAATTTCTTGTGCAATGTATTCATATCATGTTTTCATAAGTTTTCTTTGATGTGTTAAGGTGGAAATGTTCAAGTTATGCATCATGTATCCTTTCAAATTAATTTAATTCAAGAAATTATCAACCCAATTCCAATATTTCCTGGGCTAAGGTAAACTAATAGGGAATTATAATTTGAAATTTATTTGTCTTTGATAGAATTTAATAATTAAAATTAATATTGGGACATTTAAATATAAAAATTAAATATTCTAATAGTTACTCCAATTGAAGAGTGAGATTCTTGGTGATGCTTATGATGTGGTCAAATACTAAAATTTGTAGATTCTATGTCACTTATGATATAGGTATGACATGCCATTATTCAACATCATATGACAAGTCATTTTTCGGTATGTAGTTTAGAGTGGGAATTTGAAATATAATTTAAAATTTATTTTCTCTCCAACTTGGGTGTTGGATTTTGAGGGCCAAGTCTTGTATAATAAATTATTTATCTTCCCATTTGGGTTGCATTAGTTCAATTATTTTACAATATTTATTTGCATGGGCTTTGCCTTTACAATCCATTCTTCTATGAAAACCTAATGAAGGGTAAAGACTCTAGATGAAACCAAATTAGTATCCTAGAGAAAATTTCATTTAGGAATTGTATTGGATCTTAAGGATTTACAGTAGTTTCATTGGTTTGTGTGTGTTGTGTTGTTTGTATTTTGTAGGTGAAGTCTATGTGCATGAGGTTTGTTGTTTGGTGTGGTATGTTGTGGTTTTTTGTTGTTGTTGTTGTGAGAGAAGCTTATTTATATTTATGTCTCTATTTTAGACCATCTCTAGGTGTTGGAGGTATTTTATTTTAGTTTAGAATAAAATAGTAAATTTTTAGTGTGAGGATTTGTGTGTTTCTAAATTTTACTATTTTTGTTGTTGTTGTAGATATTTCTATTATATTATCATATTCTATATTATTAAATAGAATTATATCAATCCAAGAAGTCCAAAAAGTTGTTATTTAAGGAGCTTAAGTGGCTGCAAGATTGATGAATAAGTTGACAAGGTTTTGTTGGTATTTCTCTATATGTTTTGAAATAGTTTGAAGATACTTGGAAAATACTTTATATTATGTTGTAGATTTCAATAATTTAAGATATTTTAAAAATATTTCTATGTGAGATATTACATTATGACTATAATTATGAGATTGAATTTTAATAGTATGAATTCCTTCATGAGCTCTTGTGATCCTAGTCATATTTATGAGGATTAATATTATTAAAATTGAAAATATTTCCTATAGGTTTCATAAGGTTTGAATTACATGTAATATTCTTAATTCTTAACATGTTTATTTTCACCATAGTTAGGGTTTATTGTCATGGCATGTTGATTTTACTATACATTTAAATTATCATGGTTTCTAGGAGAGTAAATTTATGGAAGCTAAGTGGAATCACTTGTACATGTTGCATTGAATGATTTAGTAGTGGGAATTGATGTGAAGCATATTGCATTAATTTTCTTATGACTATCTATAGTTCCTATTTTGAAACACATTGTTGGTTTTTGTTAGCTTCTCCTTGAATTTACTTCAATAAACATAATTAAATTTCCTTATTTTTTGTTCACATGTAGCTAGAAGTAGTGGAGCTTTGGAAATTTTTTAGTGGTTGAACATTTGTAGTTATGAATGTATTTGTAGAATTGAATGAGATTTTTGGATTGAATATGTTTATCAAATGGTTTCAAATATTTGCGTATGACAGTTCTATTTTGGGATAGTGTAGGATCATGGGGGTCCAAACTAGGCCCTTAGGTGGCAATGAAAATTTGAAAAAACAAAGCTAGGAAACTTGACATAAAAATTTGAATAGGTTATTAACATAATTTGAAAAATATGTAAAGAATAGAATTTGTAGAAAATTGAATGTAGTTTCTATATTACTAGTTTTTTTTTTGTAAAAAAGTAAATGTATTTGGTGAAAATTTAAAATTTCAATGCAGTAGTACTAAATTTTCAAGAAAAAAAAAGTAATTGTATGTCTGACCAACCTAAGTACAAGAAAATTTTGTCTTTTTGAAACTTTTGGTATAAGTAGATGATACATTCTCGGATGTGCCACATTTTTCTAAAGTTTTTTGCAAGTAAATACTTTTTTTTAATTAAAAGGCATATGGGCCTGTATGTGTGTGTGTGTGTATATATATATATATAAGCTTTTACATAGAGTTCATTTTTGATAAGGAAAAATACCTATATTGATACCCAATTTGCCTTTTTGATAATTAATTTTAACCATAATGCAGATGGGAAGGTTTACAAAACAAATTTTTTCTGTAACATGCCGATATCTAGAAAATCTGAGCAAGAGCTGACCCTATAAATAGCTCATGGAAAAAATTCACTACTTCATTGTTGCCACAAAAATTGGACTTCATGAAAAATACCAAAAAACTTCTTACTTACAACCAATATACTACTCCTCCATACACACCACCTCAAGTGAGTTCTCATCTTGAGCTTCAGTCTCCTCCTAAAAATACAAACCACAAGAAAAAAAAGTCATATCCTGTAATTGGTTCCCTCTCTGTTTGAACCCCATGAGCAATATGTGGGTGAGATACATTCCCATGAACCACAAAATTTACATCCTATGTTCCATTATAAGCAACCATAGTCTCTGAGTGACCTTCAATTGAAATAGAAGGTGTCCCTCATTCCCTCGGTCCAACAAGAAAAGCACTAAGAGGAGGGTGAGGGGAGTGTTCTCTAAGAAAGGAAACAACATAGTAATTCTCCTTGATTTCTATGTCCATAGACACACAAATCCTTAAAAAATTCTTCCTAAAGGCCCTCAACAACATGCTATCATTTCTATATTGCAGTGCCAATTTAATAGACTCGTAATCTTCCTCAAAGCCTTGATGGTGTCTGATAAACTCTCTAGGAAACAAACCACCTATATACACTTCCCCACCAAAAATATTGTACCCTTGAACAACGACTAAAAAAAAATATATACAAGATATTGGGGTTTCACAAATTCCTCTACAATTAACATTAACTCTCCTAGAGATTACAATAAATCCATGATGTTTGATAGAAAAATAGAGAGCACCTAATAAGGGAAAATTATCCTTCTTGCACGTGGTCTTGTCACCTCCACACCAAGCACTATTTACACAAATTCCTCAACCCTAGGGTAGTCCAATTTGAAAACCATATTCAAACAATCATGCGTAAGATACTCCTCAAAAGGCCATTCCCAAGGCTGCACCTTCATGTTTACTCTAAAATTCCATGCTTTAGAGGCCATCTTGCCACTTATCAGTACCCACCTTTCACACCTTTCACCATGCAAACATGCATCACACACAAAATGAAAGCTAGTTGCCAAACAATAGATAATTATGACACTTACAAATGCCTCCCTTTAAAGCCAATAAAAGCACATGCTAATATGGTTTCATAATTCAAAAGTATATCTTAAATTCATGAGGAGTGCCCATTAATTGACTACAACTAAACCTTGCGCTAACTCGTGCAAACCAAGCTTTCCAAAAATACTCTTTGATTCAAATTTTAAAACATCATAACTTCTTGTACCTGCAAAACAACAAACATTAGATAGCCTTGAATCGATCAACACTTGTCCAAATTTGGGTGTCGTTGGTGTAAGTAGATCTCAAAGTGTGCCCATAAAATCTCACACCAATTTAAGGACACAAGTAACTTATGAATTTTTATTAAAACTTTTTAAAAATATTAAAACTTATTTGTCTAACCACCATAACTTGGTCAAAACATTATGAAATTCAATATTTATTTTTTATCCTATAGTATGGGAAGCATAGAGTTTGTCACATCTTTTAGATTTGAAAATTATGAAATCGTTTGAGAATTATAGATGTTTTTGAATTAGCCTATAAATTAGGAATTTATTCATAATGCATGTAGAAAATCAATAATAATTATCTACTAAATTAAAAATAATCCATATCTTATATTGGTGGGAGCTTGAGAATTTGCTCAATAAACCCTTTTCATTTCATCAAGTTCAAATAAGAAAAGGTTGTTAGCCACTTTTTGGATCCCCATGATCCTACACTCACCCTTTTCTTCATGATTTTGGAACACTATTAAGTTTGAATGGTAACAATACTATACCAATAATATTTTCATTTCTAGTTCTACATGTGTTCATTTTTATCTCATTTTTCTACACATATTTCTATTTGTTTGTTGTAGAGAATGAAAGTCATAAGTGAAATATGTAAATAAGTATTATTATTTTCAAGTATTATTTTTTGTATTAATGTTAACTCCAATAAAAATCCATCTCCTTTAGGTTTTATTGTTATTGCATGGACTGTCATACATAGAAATTCATGATTTTTTTTTTTATAAAAGGGGTAAAAACTTTATTGAAGATCATAAACCAGTATTACAACTAAGCACAAGGGCTAAGCCCGAAAAAATAATTACATGGACAGAGCCAAAATCCAAATCAATCAGCACCCCCTTTGTCCTCTGCCAAAACCCTCTCTAAGTCCAAACTAAGCTCCTGGGGGATTTGAGCCCAATCATCAATCTTCCAATCCTCCACATGCTCAGAGGCCCACTTGTCTAGACAATCAGCCGTCCTATTCCACTCATGCGGAATATGGACAAAAGACACCCTATCCATTAGAGTACCAACCTGTAAAATCTATTGCACCATCACTGCCAACTGCCAGTTCACATCCGACATTCTCCCTTGATTGAGTAAATTAATCAGAACCTGAGAATCAGATTCACAAATAACCCTACGCCACCCAAGCTCATAGGAACTTTCCAAGGCATAAAGAATTACCCAACCTTCCATAAGATTGATAGTATGTGTCCCCTTATGGATGGAAAAGAGGAACACCACCGAACTTGAAGAGTCCCTACCAACCCCACCAATGCCAGCTGGGCCAATATTTCCCCTAGAAGAACCATCAGTATTAACCTTCAAGGTTCCCACAGGGGGAGGATGCCAGTTCCCCAATCTCTAGATGCACTGCCTCACTTGCCTGCCTCTCCCGCTATAAGAAGCAAGAGGGGTTAACCCCTGAATACCCAATCGGGCCACCAAATCTGCATCCTTCTTCTCCAGCAGCAACTCCATTACCCCCTTAGCTTGAATAGTTTCCTGAATCATCCAAGAACTCTAAACCACACATGTTGCACCTGCAAATTCTCCCCTCTAAAAATCCTCCTATTCCTTTCTAGCCAAACCTACCACAATAAGAAAATAGGCCCTGTCTGCGACACATCTTGCAAAAAGGAGGCCATCGAGGGAGGTCTGCCAAAACTAGTCCAAAATTCCACTAAGGAGGAGGCATGAACACAAGGACTATTCCAAACCCCCCACCAGGAATGCTAGAGCTGCAAGGTGAAAAGACACCAAAAGAAAAGATGTGATGAGTCCACACCTTTCCCACACAACACACACCTACACGAGCCCTGAAACCACCGCTTCTGGATATTGTCCCAAGTTAGACACTTGTTCCAGGCCAAGATCTAGACAAAGCAGTTACACTTCGGCCAAGAAAAATTATTCCACACCCTCTTCCACCAAGGAACTTCTGCCCCCTCCAACCTTTGAGAAAGCAACCTCTGATATCCTGACGCAACCATGTAGTGATCTTTCAGATTAGGAGACCACACAAGAATATCCTTGTCCTTGAGGGGATTGCACTGTCTACCCAAGAGAATATTATGCAGAGTTGAACATTCCTCTTCCATACCAATCACTGGCCACTCCTCAGGAGTCTTCCACCTAGCACTCCCAAGCTGTCCATGAAAAGAGAGCACCTTAAAATCACTTACCCTTGTCCAACCTACATCACTGAATCTTCTACTCAGGGTCACCAAGTCAAGGAACTGAGAGAGGATGGGAGGATGGCCATCCCACGAGTCATACAAAAACTAAACCTTCATCCCCTCCCTACTGATCCGAAATAAACCATCTTTGACAAGCGCAACTCCCTTCTTGAGGGTAGCCCAAACAGCCGATCCCTTTCCAACCAAGGGGTAGCGAGGGATATCTTCC
This sequence comes from Sequoia sempervirens, assembly GCA_007258455.2. NCBI lineage: Eukaryota > Viridiplantae > Streptophyta > Pinopsida > Cupressales > Cupressaceae > Sequoia > Sequoia sempervirens. The sequence continues at coordinate 439,288,326 of VDFB02000015.1, forward strand.
CCAAGAATACCCTGAAAATACTTATAGGAAAGAATCCTAGCCCAAATCCTTTCCTTCTCCATGCACCATCTCCAATAAAGTTTCATAGCCAAAGCCATCCCAACTAGTGAAGATTTCCTCAACCCCAAGCCCCCAAACTACTTAGGACAACAAACTGTATCCCATCTAACCAGACTCCATTTGGAAGAAATCAAACTACTAGCCCATAAAAAATGTCTTGCTAATGAATCCAATTTAGTAACAAAGCCCTTCAGGGCCACCTGAAGCATACACCGATAAGTGGGAAGAGCCTGAACCACAGACTTAAGCAATTGAACCCGCCCAGCAAAGGACAACCATCGGTTGGTCCAGTGAGTAACCTTCAATCAAAATTTTTCCAAGATTGGCTGCCATGACTCCCTCGTTAATCTTCCCATCATCACAGGAAACCCAAGATAAGATAGAGGAAGAGTCCCAATCTGAAAATGAAGAATCAGAGCAATTCTCCTCTGGATAGAATCTGGAGTATTAAAAAATTAGATGGAAGACTTATCTTCACTAATTGATTGACCTGAAGCCACTAAATAAATATCCAAGACTCTACGAATATTCATTGCCTCCCGAGTCGTGGAAACCCCCATCAAGGTTGTATCATCCACAAATTGCAAGTGGGATTGAGGGGGTAAATCACCTCCCCACCTCCATCCCTGAATAAGGCCCAACTCCACCTGACTTCTCAGAAGTCACCCTAAACCTTCCACCAACAAAATAAACAAGTAAGGGGAAAGAGGATCACCTTGCCTTATCCCGCGAGAAGCACCAAACAATTTAGAATGCTCCCCATTAGTTAAGAAAGAGAAAGAAACTCATGTGACGCAACTCATAACCCATTGAATCCTTTCCTCACCAAATCCGAAAGTAGCTAGGACTTTCTGAAGAAAATACCAACGAACTCTATCATACGCCTTTGCCATATCAAGCTTGATAAACATACTCTTTTCTCGAGATTGTGCCATAGAATGGAGGGTCTCAGTAGCTTTAACGATACCATCCAAAATCTTTCTACCCTCCATGAAACCACTTTGCTCCTCAGAAATGAGTAACTGCAACCACCTTTTCAACCTATTAGCAATTAAATTTGAAATAATCTCATACACCACATTGCAAAGGGATATAGGCCGAAACCGGCTCAATCTATCAGTCCCCTCACACTTGGGAATAAGTTCCAGAAAAGTGGAATTCATGGCCTTTAACATTTTCTTGTTTCTTTGTGACTCTTTGATCACCTCTAACAAGTCCAGTTTGATGATCTCCCAAAACTCTTGGAAGAATTCAATCGGGAAACCATCAGGGCTAGGGGCTTTTCCTTTCTTCATCTGAAACACCATCCCCTCTAATTCTTCCAGAGTGATCTCACCCATAAGATCCTCCATCATTTCCTTGGACACCAGATGAGGGATGCAAGAGAGGACTTGAGCTTCCTCCACCAAACTCCCCTGCAAATCCTCTCTGAAAAAGGAAGAAAAATAATGAACAACTTCAACTGAGATACTCTGAAAAGAAGTCAGAGTCTCTCCCCTATCCATGAACAAAATAGGAATAGAATTACCATGCCGCCGCGCCTTAACAAAATTAAAGAAGAAAGAAATTTTTTTATCCCCCTCCTAAAGCCATTCGATCCTAGCTTTTTGTTTCCAAAAAATATCCTCCCACAATTCTCATTCTTCCAAATCTTTAAGAGCCTTAGACTCCTCCTGTATTAGAGTCTCAGTCACCCCATTCTCCCTAATCACCCTTGTGATGCCATCCAACTTAGTTTGTGCATCTGACTTGGCCTTAAAAATATTTCCAAAACACTGCCTATTCCAGCGCTTAAGCTTAAACTTAACGAACTGAAGAAGTTTAGTAAAAACATACATCGCCATACCAAAAGGTGGCCGACCCTCCTGCCACCATTGAGCAACATAACCATGGAGTTCAAGATCACACAACCACATAAGCTGAAATTTGAAGGAGGGTACTTGGGGCCGCCCAGCCAAGAGGGCATAAAGCTTTATAGGCCAATGGTTTGAGCCTCTCCAGTCTAGAATCTTCGAGCTAGAAGTCCACCTATCGCCAACCCAAAAGCAAGAAACCATAAACCGATCCAGATGTTCTGCAATGCAATTATCACCAACCCTCCAGTTTTTCCAGGTGAATTTTCCATTGCCGGGCTTGATATCAATGAGATTCAAAGCATAAATATTGTCCTAGAACAACAAAGCTGAGGCATCCAACCTCATGGTACCACCCCATTTCTCAGCAATCTCAGTGATAGCATTGAAATCACTCCCAATAATCCATGGATGGTAAGGATACATATTTCAGACATAATGAATATTCGACCACAAGAGTTGCTTGCCCGACAGATCCACAGGCGTGCAAATGTTGGAAGAAAGAACCAACTCCCTAGATTCATGACAAGAGGCCACCATAGAGATAGAGGACCTGAAGGACACCCACCACTGGGGAAAAATCTTTTGAGGGTTCCATAAGCAAGCGATGCCTCCTGAAGATCCCTGAGCACTAATGCACTGTCATTCACCATTCTTCCAAATCTTGAGCATTAAACCCATCATACAATCCACAGAAAGCTTGGTCTCTTGCAAAAAGAGGATATCAGGAGACTGACATCTAACCAAATTCTGAACAGCCTTTTGTTGAGGGCCACTGTTCAAGCCCTTAACATTCCATGAAAGGACAATCATTTTAAAGGGATTGAGAAATGAGAATCCTGAGTCTTGACTGACCCTGACTCCACCAAAGTTTCCCCTATCAATTTAATCTTCTCCAAGTCCTTCTTCCCACCTAGCTTAGTGACTTTCTTCGCCCCTCCTTTCTTAAGATCCTTTTGCAAGATGCCAAAATTAGGGGATGGTTTACTATTTTTCCCCACCTCCGAGCCTGTTGTCCACACGGAATGAGACAAAGCCTCATTATCCTTCACCACAACACTGCCTGCTTCCTTCTGAGCCTCCATCTATAAATACAATTCCAACTGTAATGACCCATCTTCCTGTAGAGCAGGAGAGACCTCAGAAAAAATCCCCTCTTGTCCAAAGCCTCCCCCATCCAATTCAGCACCTTGTAGGCCCAAAATCACCTCCTGATGGTTTGCCTGATCCAACACAATTAAATGCTCCTATTGTTTAGTACCCAAAATTCCTTGATCCAAATCTACCAAACCTGGATTCACTTCCTGCTAGCTCAGATCCTCCAAAACTTCAAATCTATTAAAAGAGTCATGATCCTGCCTTTCCTTCATAGTCCTTTTTTTCCCCTTATTTCTATTTTGAGATCTAGCAGGAATAAATCCATCCTCCCTGGTACCACCATCCTGAATAGGACCCTTGCCCTTATCCACCCTAGGCAGATTACTGGGGGTTGTGAAGAGTTAGTCTCCAAAGGTTTAGCCTTTGGGAATCTACGTTGTAAGTGGCCATACTCATGACACAAATGACATCTAAAAGGTAAGGTCTCATAGTCAAGTTGTTGGACCCATGAGTAAGATCCTGCACACACTTCTAGAGTGTCTAGCAATGGTTTACTTAAATCAATTTCCACACAGAACTAGGCAAAATTCATTACCTTTTTAAACTGCATCTGTTGCGAAGAACCCATAGGTTTATCAAGCATTGAAGCTAGTAAATGCAATGCATCATCTCACCAACACTTGACCAGAAGCCTCAGAAATCGATCCCACACTAGAACACGACTTGGAATTTCCTCGGCCAGGTTGAAGCTCGCATGCCACAGCTTGATAAACAAGCCCACCTGATTGTAAAAGTAAGGGCCTCCTTTAAAAACCTTGATCCTATTTGCCATGCAATCGAACGTAACCATAAAATAGTTATTAGCTAAAAGCCTAATCTCCATCACTCCCTCCTACAGCCAAGTCCTTTGAGCCTAGGCTTCTAAAAATTGCAATAAGACTTTCAGCCCAAAAAATTTGCAATACAAAGAATGACGTGAGTAGTACTCGATATCCTCTGGGAGCAATTCCATCGGGATCACAACATTCGGCCTCTCTATGCATCTTTCTAGACATCCATTAATCTTTGGGAATCAAAACCCTCCTAATGGTCCCATCTCATTCTTCTCCAGATCTTGAGCAAATAAATTATTATCATAAAGCCAAGACCCTTGTGGTAGGGGTTTTGAGCCAAAAGAAAAGCGGAAATCCATCTTAGGACCTGCTCCTGATGACTCCCCTTGTGCCATTGAAGGAAAGAAAAAAACCCTTAACAGGAAAACAAGCCCTTGAGAACCTTGAGAGCAAACGGCCTCACACAAGGGTTAACACCCCACTATCTCCACAAAGAAGGAATAGCATAAAGAACAATCCCTCGCAGCTCATCCCGCTGCTACCCACAAAGCCCTAGCTCCACCTGCACATCCATTGCCCAAGAATCCCAACAACTTAACACAACCCTTTCCAACCTTTATCGTCCCCCAAACCACACGACCACCACTCACTTCCAGCGACAAAACCCTGAGACTACACCCAACAACACCCCTGCCGTTGCCTTCCCTAAGCCGCCAATGATTCACCAGCCACCAGAACTCCCACAGACTGAGGATAGAGGAAAAAATGACCAGCACACTACGCCCAGACAGAACCCTAAACCACAAAGAACACCCCCCACCACACACCAGCAAGAAAAACACTAGGTCGAGCTAGGGCATGGTCTCCCTAGCTCAGCGCACACAGCACAGGCTCTCCATCGTATGAATAGTTCTACATAGAAATTCATGATTAATTACATGAAATTATACATATTTTTTCTTTGATCTTTTCCTTGAGTAATGCGTATCTCTCTTAAAAATGTATCTTTATTGAGGATAGACATAGTATTTTCTATTCTTCAAAGTTAGCTTTAATAATACCTATTGTATATGTCTAAAATTGGACTAGATAAAATTAATTAAATACTATTTATTTAATTATTAAAATATTTATTTCCTCTACTTATAAATAAATTGCAAATTTATTTATATAGTTCATATTTTATTAATTCTTCCTATCTAAACCACTTTCTTCATGATTTAATTAAATAAAAAAATTTAACTAATTTGTTTTATTTGATTGATTTCCTTTAACTAACTTTGAATTTTACAAATTTTGTAATTTAGTCACATTTCTCCATATTTTCTAACCTCCTTCCACCTCATCTTCCACCTCACCATGTGTTACATGAAATTAATTATTTATAATTTCTAAATGGACATTTATCCTCAACAAATTGTAACCTCAGGGAAACATGGCTTCTTCTTTCCATTTATAATTCCTTTCTACACTTGGACAACATGTTCTATTAAAGGGAACAACTTCCCTAATTCTCTCTAACCTCTTTGCTTATCACCGTTGATCTCTCCAGATTGAATCCTGATCATCCATTACTGCCACATCACTTGATGCCTTGGTGAAATCTATAAATAGAAGCTCATTTACAACTTTTGGAAGGGGATCGTGGCATAAATTTACTCTGTAGAAATACTTCCAACATTTGAGAGCTTAGCATTGGCATTTTAGGTTAGAATTTAGCATTTGATTTCAGGTAGTGTTATAATGGCAATTTCATTTCTAGGAACTTAATTTGTTGCATTATCATTACAACATTTCCATAGCATATCCATTAGCTTAGCATTTTATCATTGCATCATTTAACACATTTTGTACACAACATCATATCATTCAACACATCATTTAGCATATCATCCATCAAACTCATCAATCATGTAGATGTAGGTATAGTTTACTGCATTTTAGTTTAATGGATTCTCGTTTCTTAGGTGTCATCCCAGTAGTTTAGTGCATATCTAAGATCTGAGAGCATTGATATAGGACCTTGAAGAATAGAGAATGATGGAACTTCTTTGAGGAATCACTTTATAGTTTGCTTTGTTAAATTTGATCTCATTAATATAACACATTGCATCAATTTTGTGCTTTAAATTAGTTGTTTTAACTCACATATTTTACAAAACACACATAAATTGGCACCCTCCATGGGCCCGAGCCAATATTATTTTAACAATTTTTTGGAAAAGTGCGCTTACAGGTTCAAATGTGAGTTCTTCCAACACAATTGCTATTTTTTTGGCACATTCGAAACATTTTATGATGCATATGTGGACTGTTCCAGCACAACCGTGAGTTCTTCCAGTGCATCCAAGCCATTCATTGGTTCATCAGAGGGTTTCTATAGTGCATTCATTACTTTCTATAGTGCATTCGTTACATTCTATAGCACATAGGAAGACTATTTTAGCGCATTGATAGAGGGGTTTAGCACATTCATCACATTTTCCAACGCATGTATATTTTAGCGCATTGAATTACTGTAATGGCGCATTTAATTTATACTATAAAATTTTCCAAATTTTGAAAATTGATGAATGTTTTTCTATTGTGTAGGTTTCATAAACACTATTAGAGACTCTCCTAAAACCCTTGAATGTTGTCAAAGAAAATTTATTTAAAACTACTAATAAATTTGATGTAGGGGTTAGAGTTGATTTATTTCCTTTTGGCTAATTTAGGAATCTAGATTAATTAGGAGGGAAAGAACACCATGTCTCTTGTGTTTGATGAATGGTAGGCATATGCTCCCCCCTTAACTGGGTGACCAAAAATCTAGACCCATTCATTTTTATTTTGTTTTATCCTTAGAGGGCCTTCCTTGTGGGAAAAAGTAATCACCCAAGGGAACGACCCAACCAGGAACACACTAAAGCCAAGCGACTTCCACCCGAGATATAAATATGGGTACTTGAGGAAAGTTCAAGTATCATGAGGATTGTTTCGACAAGAAGGGAAGGAATGGTGTCTTTTCGTATGTATGATCCCCCATGAACGGAATTCCTATACTAGAACCTTTTATTTTAGCAAGCCAAAATCCTTTTCTATTTACTAGTGCAGAAGGTCTAACCTTTGAAGTCATCCCACATTTTTGTGGCTTTTAGTAGAGATGAGAAGTATGCCATGGGAGATTCATGGGTATTGAAGCTTGGATGACCTGAAGAAGTCAGTGTCGTGGAGGGGAGCCAATGTGGTCAAGCTTCTAATCATCCACTAAAAGTAGGCACAACTGGAGTAAAATCCAAGTGGGAATCCAATAAATATTATCCTCGAAGCTTTAAGGATTGTACATATTTGATGTGTTTTACCAATGTGTTTCTGAACAAATTTCAAACAAAGCATCACACACTAGAAGTGGAAACCTTGATTCATAAAACATCTTTTGAAACAACCAATTCTCTGATTGGAAAATCAGAAAAATTGAACAAACTTGTAAGAAATTATGACCTTTTCTCGGTTTTGTGCATCCGCTATTTATTATACCACATTTACACCATTATCTAGTGCATCCATATGCTATTCTAGCGCATTCACCAAATTCTACAACGCATATACCACATACTGTAGTGCATTTAAGCTATTCTATAGCGCATTCACTAAATCTTGTAGCGCATTTACCATATACTTTAGCACATTTGAGCTAATATGTAGCACATCCAACCAATCCTATGGAACATTCAAGCATTTTTGTAGCACATCCAAGTTATTCCATAGTGCATCGACCTTTTAGTGCATACATTGACTATTATAGTGCATCCACCAAATTTATGACTAGAATGCTAAATTTAACCTCCTATCTGACATTTTGAACCCAAATTTAGGGATCTTTTCCATATCAGAGTTTATTCCTTATCCCCACCTTTCTTTAAACTTAGAAAAGTTAGCATCTACAAGTGAAATCCTTAACCTAAACTTTGATCAAACATCTAAAAAAGTGCCCAACCATCAAACCCAAATTTGATCATCAAGTTGAGTTTCACCATCAGGATTTGTCATCCTTAATCCCGAAACAACACACTTTACATCAAATTTCATTAGCCTAGTTCCATCAATAGAACTCGTCATTCTATTCGACCTAGGTATCTTTTTGGCAGTCTTAAACAACGATCAAAATTTAGCAAACCTTCATAACTTGCATGCCTATTTTAATAAGTTCCAAAAGCAAAAACTTAAGAATAAAGAACTTGAACCTCAAAAAACCATGGGTGAACCAGAACAAAAACCTTTCCACAAAATTCCTCAAAATGAAATAGAAGAAATAACAAAGGAGGAAATAAAACAAGAAAACCAAGATCCCAAATTTCACAAATTCCTAGAGAGAGTCTTTGAAAAGGATGGAGAAAAATATCTTCTAATGTTAGCAAACAAAGGGGTCAAATTACCAACTGATTTTGATGTCAAAAAATTGAAAGAAACACCAAATAAAACTGAAATTGAAACACCAAATACAGATCAAATGGCTACCCTAACACATCAAATGAAGAAACTTCAACAAACATTACAAGACATGCAAAGAGAGACTACCAAAAGATATTTGTTACAAGATATTTTTCCTTACCCTTTTGATAGGAATTTGAACATGATACCATTCCCACCAAATTGTGACTTTCCAAAATACAACAAATACAATGGAAAATTTGACCCTATAGACCATGTGAGGGAATTTCGAACCATGAGTCTTCAGATTGCACATGAAGACACCTACTTGATGAGACTTTTTCCTCACAGCTTGGGAGGCCATTATATGGAATGGTTTCTAAAACTACCACCAGGCATAAGATCCTTTGAAGAACTTTTCAACAAATTTATCACTCAATATTCATATAACATTTCACATGAGATAACCATGAAGGATCCTTGCAACACCAAACAGAAACAAGGAGAATCCTTTCTCATATTCTTACAAAGATGGAGAAGGTTATTCGCCCGATACACTCGTCTTATACCTAAACAAGAAAAGATGATTTTTTTTTATGGACAACCTCAACAACGAAATGAACTATAGGTTGCAATTGCAATGTCCCCCTAGCTTTGAGAAGATGATCAAAAGTGGTGTCAAAATTGAAGAAGCTTTAGCCAAAAGAGGAGTATTGAAAATTCACAATGAAGGATCAAACAATGCTAGCTCTTCCAATCATCATAACACCAATGAGAAACAAAAATTTTGGACAGGAAACAAGAACACCAATGATGGTGCCACCGAAACACATAATCATCAAACCAGTCTTTAACCTATCAAGAACCACAACCAAGACTGATCAAAACACCAATCAAGGAACTAATCAAAATTTTAACCCACACAACAATCAAAACGGCCACAATCAAAGTAATACCACATCCAAACTACCACCCTATCAAACACAACCAAACCACATAAAATTCACACCTTTGGGTCAACCACATGAATCTACATTAAGAGAACTTATTGCAAATAACCTTATAACACTACCTGACACTCGAGGCTTTGAACCAAAAGCATAATTGTCATGGTGGAATGATGCTTATTATTGTGAATTTCATTGGTGCAAAGGTCATCAAAAAAATAGCTACATGCAATTGAAACACAAGATACATAACTTAATAGATAACAAAGTCATACAATAGAAGGATCCCAAACAAATGTTGATCATGCAACATTCAAAAATCCATTACCAATATATGAAAAAGGGGAGTCCTCTACAACAAAAAAAAAAGGGAAGAATGTAAACTATGTCCATGATACTATCATCCTTCATATCTCAGTAGTGGAAGAACAAATGATTAACATTGAAACCAATGACAACCAAGACATTATTGCATCCAACAATCCAATTAATGACATTCCAATTAAACATGAACAAAACATCATTAAAATTGAAAATAAAATTAATGATATCAAACAAGACATGGATGCAACTAATACTCAAATTAATGTCATTAAAATCAATGGGAAACAAGACAACATACCAGTAAATGTGACCACAAGAGCACATTCCCTATATGTACTAAAAGGAAGTTTGTCTAAAACACCTATGATCTTGTCCAATCAATATAACATAGTAGACCAATTACAAAAGATCCCTGCACAAATATCTATATTGGAATTGCTCAATATTTCACCCACCCATAAAGAGATTTTGGAGAAATCCCTATTGAACACAACAGTACCAACTAATTTGGAAGTTTGCAAATTCAACGCCATGGTGGGACATTTGACTCCACCTCATTGCTTATCTTTTTTAGAAAATGATGACACATCTATTTCTCATCCCCACAATGTCGCACTCCATATTGAAGTTCTAATGCATAAAAATTGTGTTAAATGCATCCTAATAGATGGAGGAGAAAACCTGAATATATGTACTTTAAAGCTTGTGTATGCCCTAGGATTTTCTGAAAATGCAATAAATTCAAAGAAAAAGATTAAAATAAAGGCATATGATGATGAGGAAATATCTTCATAGGGATCAATTTTCTTACCCATTCAAGTAGGACTGATTTAGAAATATGTAATCTACCAAGTCTTGGACAAGGATTTGACCTACAAAATACTATTGGGTCATCCATGGATCCATGAAATGCAAGTGGTCCCGTCAACATACCACCAATGTTTGAAATTTCCTTGTGGTAGCCAAGAAATCACCATCTTGGTTGATTCTAATAGTCCTTAGTATTGGAACAACCTTAAATTGGCCCAAGATGTCTATGTGCCTCACAACAGAGAAGCTTCCACTTCCATCTCTACCAATAATCAAATCCAATCAAGTTCCTTGTCTAAACCGTTGGTCACTTCCCAAAATCATGAAATTCAATCTTGTTCCATGTCTAAACAGTCTAAGAAAAGGGAAGAATTTTCTCCTTCTACGTCCTCAAATCATGAAACCCAATTAAATTCCTTGTCCAAACAATTTGAGAAAAAAATCCAAGTCAAAGATAAAGGTGTGGGTGAATATTTCATTGAACAATCTCTATGCCTTTCACAACTGTCTTCCCCAAAGTCATATGGGAAACCCTCAACATCAACCCAACAGTCATCACAACTAGTTACACTCTTTGATGGTCAATTTGTAAAATTAGGCACTGTAGTTGATGAAGGTGGAGACAAAGATGTTCTAAACTAGCTTTATAAGGATGAAGAAGAGTCTTAAGCAACAACTGCAAATGTACAAACAACACAATATGGAAAAGGCTTCACAATCTTAGAAAATATGGGATACGAGGGAAAATGCCCCATAGGAAAAAGAAAGGAAGGAATTGTGGAACCAATTCAACCCCTCTTAATCAATCCCAAAGACAAGACTGGGTTGGGTTATAAAGGGGAGACAAAAGAAAATATAACTCATAAGGTGGTTGAAAGAATCTTGCAACTACAAGCTACTGATGATCATGAAATTGATTCAAGTGAATATGAGTGGGATTCACTATTTGAAGAATCTTCTCATGACAAGGACATTAATGTGGTACACAAGTATGCACCCCTACTCAAGGAGGGATAAGGTTCAGGTTCTAGACTACTTAAAATAGGATCACAACATATTGATGACTCCAATGAAGACGATCAAACTCAAAGTGAAACGGATAATTCAGAGGAAAGCTACCTTATAGACCTCAATTTTTCTATTGGAAAAATCAAAGACATCACCATTAGGACTCTTACTATCTCTGACCTTAACCAGACTGATGATTCCTTACCCCTAGTACATCCCAAACTCATAAAATGGGACCAAAATAAGTTGTTTGATATCTCGACCTTTTCAAATGATGATGCCATCATAAACTTCATCTATTCTAACAATCCCAAAGAAGGTTCCACCATTGAAAATCATAACGAAGATTCCAAATAAGGGAGTGTCAAATATTTCAGCTGTAAAATGAATAATATAGGAAAATAGATCTGATGGTGAAAACCATTCAATGGCAGTATCAGATCCAGAAAAAGTAAAAATAAAGAGTGCATCCAATGGTGAAAACCTCTCTGAGGCATCGAAGGATGGAAGATTTGACACTCTCCCAGAACACTTTTAGGAAAGATCAAAAGTATTAATTGAGCCCACACAGTCTGTCAATATTGGCAATGTAGAAACAATGAAGACTATCCATCTAGTGACATCCTTGATAGATCAAGAAAAACCAGGCTTCCTCAAATTCTTCATAGAGAAATAAATCAAATTTTCTTGGTCCTATGATGACATGCAAGGGATTGATCCAAATCTTATCATGCGCCACCTATCCTTATCACCAGGAATAAAACCAGTCAAGCATAAGCTAAGGAAAATGCATCCACATATTGCCCTATTGGTAAAAGCAGAGCTGAAGAAGTTATTAGATGCAAGTTTCATTAGACGCATTGACTATGTTGAGTGGATCTCCAACATTGTACCAGTCTTAAAGCCTAACAATAGTATCCACATTTGCATAGATTTCTGAGTTCTTAATAAGGCTTGCCCTAAAGATAATTTTTCTCTACCTAACATAGACATCATAGTGGACTTAACAACATGACATAACATGTTGTCACTTATGGATGGTTTTTATGGTTATAATCAAATCAAGATTTTTCCAAAGGACCAAGACAAGATAGCCTTCACATTTCTGTGGGGAACATTTTGTTGTAACATCATGCCATTCAGATTGAAGAACACATGAGCTACTTATCAGTGTGCCATGATGATAATTTTTCATGATATGATGCATACCTTCATGAAAGACTATGTATGATGCATTAGACAAATCATACACTAGAGAAGGACACTTAGAGATCCTAGAAAAAATCTTTACTAGACTGGAGAAGTTCAATGTACGACTAAATACAAAGAAATATGTGTTTGGGGTGACTTCAGCCAAACTCTTGGAATATACAGTTTCAAAAAAAGGCATTCAGGTAGACCCATCAAAAGTTAAATCTATGATGGAGATGCCACCACCCAAAAAAATTATCTAGCTATGATCTCTACAAGGGAGATTCCAATCAATCCAAAGATTTATTTCACAACTGACAGACAAGACCTGTCCTTTCACTCACTTACTACACAAAAATGTTTCTTTCTGATGAGATGAGAAATGTGAAGAGGCCTTCAACAAGTTAAAACAATATCTAATGAGTCCACCTATCTTAATACCACCACCAGAAGGAAAGCCACTCTTGTTATACATCACAACAACTAAGATATCATTGGGAGCCTTGTTAGCACAATAATATTCAATAGGAAAAGAAAGAGCAGTTTAATACATCAAAATGATGCTAAATGGCTATGAAATAAATTATACATTCATTGAAAAGGCTTGTTTGGCAATAGTGTTTTCCACCTAATAGCTACGACACTACATGATAACTCATACCATCAAGTTAATAGCCAAAATAGATCCACTAAAATGTCTCCTCAGCAAAGCTAACCTAATAGGAAGATTGGCCAAGTGGGTTATGTTACTAAGTGAATTTGACATCCGATATGTGGATAGGAAAGCAATAAAAGGACAAGAAATCGCAAAACAATTGGTTGAAGCACCCCTACTAGATGATCATCCTCTACACATTGAGTTTCTAAATGCGGATGTCCTCACCTTGACTGCACAATAGTGGACATTATACTTTCATGGATCACACACACAACATGGATCAAGGGCTAGGATCCTATTTGTCACTCCACAAGGACATACCATTTCTAAATCATACAGATTGATGTTCCCTTTCACCAACAACATGGTAGAGTATGAAGCATTAACCACTAGCATTAAAACAATAGTAGAATGGAAAATCCCATAATTGCAAGTCTACGAAGATTCTCAATTGGTCAATAACTAGGTCAATGATGAGTATCAAACAAAGGACAAAAAATTGATGCCCTACAAAAGAATGATTGATGATTTTAAGAAATATTTTGTGGATATAAAATTTGAGCAGATTTCCAAAGTGGATAATAAAGTTGTTGATGCCATGGCCACTATTGCTTCCTTATTACAAATTCCAAAGAAAAGAAGTCATTATGAGTTCATGGTGGATAAATTGTTTACCCTTTCTTATGATGATACCGAGTCCTAATTCATTTGTCACCTAGTTGATGTTGATACCTCAATCTATAGTCAAATTTATACCTATCTAAAAGATAACACCTTTCCACCTGATCTATCATGAAACCAAAAATGAAACTTCATTCGCCAAGCCACCCGACATTCTTATTGTGGATGTATTTTATCGATGAGGTCTTGACGAAACTCTCCTCTAATGTCTGGAACATGACGAGTCTAAAATGAATTTACAGGAAGTTCATGAGGGTATTTATGGAACTCATTCAAGCGGTTTAACCTTAGCCAAGAAACTCCTTTGTTTAGGGTATTACTGGCCAAACATGAAGGAGTCTTTTTCAGTTTGTCAAGAAATTCCAAAAGGGTCAGATTCATGGCAACCTCATTCATACACCAACATAGGAGCTTCGACCATTCACATCAACATGGCCCTTTTGTCAATGGGCATTGGATCTTGTCGGTAAAATTCATCCACCTCCATCAAATGGACACAAGTTCATCATCATGGCCACATAATACTTCATGAAGTGGATTGAAGTTCCCCTAATCACCATCATGGGAAAGAAAATTTCATCCTTCATCGTCAATTATATTATCCGTTGGTACGACATCCCTCAATCCCTTGTCATTGACAATGGAAGACTGTTAAAAAATCAAGACATGCAAGAATTGTGTGAGAGGTTCAAGATCTAGCATCACTTCTCTACACCATATTACCCTCAATGAAACCGTCAAGTAGAGGCCTCCAACAAAACTATTTTGAAAATATTGGAGAAAATTGTCAATGATGCTAGATGTGATTGGCACATCCAATTAAACCCTACTTTATGGGCATACCGAACCAGTATTCGTACACCAATAGGAGCCGCACCATACACTCGTGATATGGATATGAGGCCATTGTACCCATTGAGGTTGAATTACCATCACTTTGAGTGTCATTGAAGGGTATCATATCTGATGAATACTATTGGGTATCTAGATTTCAAGAGCTCAAATTATTAGATGAACAATGCCAACATGCAATGAACCACTTGAAAGCCTACCAACAAAAAATGTCCAAAAGTTATAATCATATGGTCAAACCCAAAATATTTCAAGTTGGCAACTTGGTATTGAAGGAGAACCCACACAATCAACAGGATAGGGAGAATAAAGGAAAGTTTGAACCAAATTGGTTGGGTCCCTTTGTTGTTGTGTCAATTTATGGATTAGGAGCATACCAGCTATCCACACTAGAAGGAGACCTATTTGAGGAGCCTATGAACAACCTCCATCTCAAGAAATTCTACACATGATTCATCTGATGCATCATAAAAGTCCTGAAGAAATCCAAAAAAAATTTAGAAAAAGTCTTGAAGAAATCCAAAAAAATTAGAAAGTCTTGAAGAAATCCAAAAAATTTAGAAAAAGTCCTAAATAAATAAATAAATAAATGCAATAAAAGCAACTAGTGAAAACCTGGCAATAGGCGCTATTTGTGATGAGTCAAATTCTTCCTCTATTAGAACATGTGTCGACCATTGCCTCTTTGCTATCACTATCCACATCTATCATTCGAGCCTCATGTACATATCCAGGTGTTGTAGTTGTGTCTCACCTTGGCTTGGCGATCATTGTACATATCCATAATAAATTGTTTTGTTTCCACTAGGGAAAAAATCTTAAACTCTCTGGAGGAAATCTATCTTTGAGCTTAAAACAACAGACAAATAACAATACAACAACATGATAAAAACACAACGATCATGTGAATTGCAACATTGAACATCAATCATAATAAAAAACCAACCATCTAAAAAAAAAAACAACAAGATCAAATCAAAACAAATCTCATTGGATGCTCATCTCCTGAATCAAGGTTTTATCACTTTAGCACATATGTTCAAATTATTTGCATCATGATTGTTGTTATCATTTCTCTAGAGCAACTCAAGGATGTCAAGAACTAGAGAAGCTATGATTGAGAATGATATTTTCTATGTCTATTTTTTGTGAGTTGATCATTATTACTATGTGAATCATCGTGGGACGTGCTCTATAAAGTATCACTAATGACATTCTGGATTCACATAGGAAAACGATTAACTCTTGTTTGTTTATGCAAGAAATGCTCATGTCATCTCAGTCCAATTATACCTAGATGCTTGTGTTAACTTTCCCTATCAAACATCATGAAAGAAGCACTCAGGTCATCATGGTCTAATTATACAATTGATGTTTGTACTTAGTTTCAACATTTCAAAAGCTCAATGATGATATCAAGCACAATAAACTAATTAATGGGTTGACAACATTGCACTAATAGGTTTGCATGTTTAGGCTATATTCATGTTAAGTGCTGCATTTGTATTTATAGATTTTTCCAGGGCTGGAGAAAATTTACGAGTGATGTTATCTCTATCATTAATGGATTGAGTGCATTTGAAATTAACAAAAAAATATCATTTTCATTTAGATGCATAGGCATTAGGAGGTCATTCACATTATCACATCATTGCATATGCCATTTGGTCATTAGGGCACATATTTGCATCATAAAAATCCAAAAACAAAGCATTACCATATTATTTCCTATGCATTCATTTTCCATTAGGGAACATATTTGCATCATGAAAATCTAAAAACAAAGCATTATCATATCATTTTCTATGAATCCATCTACATATTTACTCATAATATTTGCCTCATGAAAATCCAAAAAAGAAAAGCATTATCATATCATTTCCACCCATATACATATTTACTCATAATATTTGCATCACAAAAATAAAATAAAAATAGAGCATTATCATATCATTTCCATCCATATACATATTTACTCATAATATTTTCATCACAAAAATCCAAAAAGCAAAGCATTATCATATCATTTCCATCCATCTACACATTTATTCATACATTTGCATAAAAAAAATACAAAAAAATAGAGTACAGTGCATCTCATAAATCATAATAAAGCACAATCCATGGGAACACATAGAATTATGCATTATCATCCAATTATTCCATGCATCCATTTATGCATCAACATTATCATCCATTTACCCATTTTCCTCACATCATACATTTGCATTAGAAAATTACAAAAACATAGCATCTATCACATTTCATTCACATAGTAAGTTTCATCACATGTGGCATATAGACATCATTCATAAAAGCATCATAGAATCATAGCACATGTTGCATCCCTAACCTATCATATCATCATCATATAGAACATCACATAGCATACATAATAAGAAATCAAATGTACCCATCATGATCAACACACATAGACACATAGATCAACTATCATCATCACAACATATCATATATATCTCAAAATAATGTCAAGTGTACAGGGATATCCATATATCAAGAGGTACATCACCAAAACTGGAAGTCAATCATCAATATCTCAAATCAGTTAGTGTATACATGTCCAAAATACAACAAATTTGTCACCACATCGAAGCTATGTCGTACTCTGCCCTAGACGGTGTCGACATTGATGGACCAGTGCCTCCCCCACCAAACAGACCTACACCAAGATCTCTCGGAGCTCTCAAAAGTGTCTATGTAACACCTCTGCTTGTAGTCTGAGACTAGGACCTACTTGGTCGGGACTGTACAAAGCTCTCCCACTGCTCTAGAGGAACGACCTCATGATACCACATTCTATAAAACTCGGTTTGCTGGGCAGTACAACAGACCTCTCTGAAATAGTTTGCTATCCCACTACCCTCTATAGCCCTTTGCAGTCTCTCTACAATACCCTTAGCCTGATCCAAATGCAGTCTCAACTTTCCCCTCTCTACTGTCAAGGTAGTGATCTATCCCTATGCCTGTGAGAGTTGTCCCTGTCCCTATTAGACCTATTGTCTTGCAGCATCCCTCTCAGTAGTCAGTCTAGTAATCTATCCTTGAGCCTGGGCTAGCAAGGCCTATACCCACTCTAACTGACCTTGTAGTGTTTGTAGCTGCACCTATAATGCAACAGTCTTCGTCGGCTGCTATGAGGGTAGTCTGATCTATATGTGCTACTGGGCCACCACTACCAATGATCACCTCTTGCGAGGCACTCTCAACTCTCAAACACTCGGACCTAGGCCCCCTCCACCCTCATCTCCCCCATCACCTCCATCATCATCCTCTCCACCGCTTCCATCTCCATTCCCATCATCACTACTCTTTTCCTCCTCCTCCTCCTCCTCGTCTCCCCCATGTCTCCTCCGCCTATGCACTGCTGCCCTCACCTCATCCTCTAATAGTGGCACTGGCTCATTTTGTTAGAGTAATAAGTTATTCCACTTAATTAATTATATCATATTGGTTAATTAATTAAGTCACTTATTCCTTTAGTTACTTAAGCTAAACTTAGGCACATTAATAATTGATTAATTATTAAGTGTGCACACTAGGGTTTCATTTAGGGTTTCCCTTTTAGGGTTTCTTGATCTCCTTCATAAGGATTGATCTCTTTGTAATAATTGATTCTCAATAATGCATTTTTTACTTTGAGGTTTACAGAACATCTTCTTTGGTTCTGCATGTCTTTTGCATGTGATAGGTGATTGCATGCAGGTGATCTTGGCTTCTAACATGGTATCAGAGCTCTAGACCTCCAGCTGCCTATTCGTGATTTGAAGATATGGCCTTTCAATGAGTTTCTAATGCAAGGGTTTCCATAGACATCTTTTTTGCAAGATCTGGGGGTAGCTGAATTTTTGGAGCACTTTGGGCTCAAACAGACACCGCCATCGCGTTCGCAGTGGCCAAAAACCCTAAGAACGCCTATCGTTTCGTCAATTTTGGACAAGTTGATCCAGAAGGAAAATTTATTTTTTTTTGTCTAGGGGTCGTACGGCCTCCCCAGCACGCGTTCTGAGTCACGAAATTCAAAAAATAATAATTAAAAACATGTTTTTTTGGATTTCGTGCGGCGCCTCCAGTTTTAAACTGCTCCACCACCGCTGCTCCGCTTGGCGGCCACCAGGCGGCCACCGACTAGCCGCTCAGGCCAGCAGCACCACCCAAAGGCCAATGGCCTAGCCAACCCCTGAGGGATTTTTTGCTTTGCGGGTGGTCTTATTGAAGACTAGGAGCTTCGCGCCTTGCCCACGGCCAACTTTGGCACCCAACCCCTGGTCATATCAGCGACCAGGGGCTCTGTCAATTTTTTTTTGTAGGGGGCCTAATTTTTTGGGGCGACGGCCAGATGGCCGTCAAATTTAGGCTCGCTTTTTGCTGACATAAGCATGACGTCATGATGACGTCATCCCTACGGCCGACCCTCTTTGCCCTCTCCTAGCCCTGATTTTTCCTAAAAGAGCTATTTTTTTCTTTTGGTCATAACTTGGGCATACGGTATCGAAATCAGGCAAATGAGATATTGCTGGAAAGCTGGTTTCGAGCACTTTCTAGTAGTGTTGTTTATTTTTTAGTATTTTACTGTTTACCTTCATTTATTACTATTTGAAGTTAGATGTTTATTTTATGCTTCCAAGCTCATAACTTTTTGCAACGATCTCCAATTTTCGCTATCTTTGCAGTGTTGGAAAGGTATTAAGGAGATCTATGTTTTTGTCCATGCAATTTTTCTATATCTATCCCAAGTTGATAGCTTAATCCATATTTGGCCTGATGGGTGTTTTGGAGATTACTTGGATGTTTTGGCAGTTGGGAGAGTGTACCTTGCATCTTTGCACTTCGTTTTCAATAATACATCATTCAATAATCGATTTCTGCTTCATAGATTCTAGGGTTGTTTCCGTTTAGAGTTTTCCAATGTTCCATGGCATCAGGTTTGCTGTTGCTTTATCATGATTCCTTGAGTCAATCAGTGACTCTCATCTGGTTTCAGTAGTAAAGAAAAATATCTTTCCTTGCTTGCCAGAATTAGGTTCCAGTGTTACTCCACAGTGTTCTTCCAGTGCTTCTTTGCAGCATGTCATCTCATTGTAGAGGGGTTTTGTCTCACCAGGTTTTTCCTTCTCTACCTCATTCTTGCATTTGTAAATGGGTACCTAATCAGGCCTAGTTGTCGGGACCCATCTTTGCTTTCACGCATCTTATTCTAGTGTTTTAGCTTCTTCTTAAGTTCATCTTAAGGGGGGGGTGTTAGAGTAATAATTTATTCCACTTAATTAATTATATCATATTGGTTAATTAATTAAGTCACTTATTCCTTTAGTTACTTAAGCTAAACTTAGGCACATTAATAATTGATTAATTATTAAGTGTGCACACTAGGGTTTCATTTAGGGTTTCCCTTTTAGGGTTTCTTGATCTCCTTCATAAGGATTGATCTCTTTGTAATAATTTATTCTCAATAATGCATTTTTTACTTTGAGGTTTACAGAACATCTTCTTTGGTTCTGCATGTCTTTTGCATGTGATAGGTGATTGCATGCAGGTGATCTTGGCTTCTAACACATTTGAGCACAAAATCCATGGAAAGGGGTGTGTGAAGAAGTATAGAGCATAATCCTCTGCTACTGGAGCCTCAACAATCTCTTGGCGAATCTCCTAAGGAAGGGGTTGTAAAACCTAATACTCTTGTACTATGACATCATCGGATAGAGTGGGTACCCACTCTGGTATATCCATTTGTCACCACACATAGTGTGCAACTCCCTATGACATCCCCTGTATCTGGCCATACTGTTTCAACACCCTCCATAGCAAGAATCTCTCAAGGATGAATCAAGTCCACCCAATCAAATACATAGACTGGTACAAGTATGGATGCTCAATATCATCCTTTGGCCACTGCTCACAATCAAGATAGGGCCACCATATCACTATCTCTAGATCATCAAGGACTCTCCTCCAATACTCTAGTTTTCCTAGCTTAGGCTAAGCAATTGGACCTACATAAGCATGAACATATGGCCTCATGGTAGGACGTTGTCTCTCTCCAACTGGCCGTGTGACCACTATATGCTCCCATGCCCATATCTGAAGTAGTGTGACTCCTACTGACAAACTGGCCCCTCGAAGGTAGACCACCTAGTGAAAATCATGATACAAATATGCAAGCGTATATAATCCCCATGCATATTGGGTAACCTAAGAAATCATGCTCTCCAGAATTGGACCCCATCCAACTGGAAGTCCCTTTGACTTGCGATCAGGACAAAGGAACCCTCTAATAAAATCCAACAAGAACAGACGGTAGTGTGGCGGGTGATCCCACAATAGTGGTTTACAATTTTTGGCCAAACTGGACATTGAATTTTGTTTTTAACTAAGTCTTCACATTCGGGCACCTATAGTGGTTAAACCATGAGGAATTTGAAGATGATGCAAACTAGAGTCTTGTCACATTTTGTTTGTAGATTCTAAAAGTATTTTTTTCAATTTTTTTGGAATCAGATTGTACTCTTTTTTCCATCTCCCACGAAAACTGGTTTTTTTCAAAAATAACATTTTTTTAAAGTGACGCACACCGTATAACACATAATTTGTTTTCCTTGAAGAATAAAATTATAATTCTTTCAAATTTAGATTTGTAACTCCGATATCTAGTGCTTCCAGTTGGTTAGATAGTTTTTATTGAATATTTTTTCTTTAATCAAGTTTGAAAGTCAAACCAATTACAATTCAGACATAACGCGATCGTATAACGCATAACTTTTACTGTATGTATCGAATTTTTTATATTTTTTTTGTTGGATCAAGAAATCCAATATTTAGTGCACTCATATTTTTCAATTTTTTCTTTTGATAATCTTCTATTTTCCCACATGTGTAGAACAAAGAGTTTCATTTTCGGTGAAAACCTATATTTAATAAAACTTAAAAAACAAATAGATAATAAAATCAAAACATATTAAAATTATATTCATTTGATAGCCCATTTTGAGGGAAACTTGATACCAGTTGGGTTTTTGAAATCTCCTCCATTTTCATTCTCAAATCGAGCTTTGAAGTGCAAAATTCTGAGCAATTTTGGTGCCTGAGAGGGTGGAGGTAAAAATAGGGGGATTTAGTCGAACAACTGTTTGGTCGAATAAAATTCAAATGTTTGGTCGAATAGGAGTTCGACCGAACACCTTTTACATATAATTAAAAATGGATTTAAAGGGGGTTTGGTCAAACATGATAAACATGTTCGGTCGAACCCCCTCTATTAAATATATATTTCCTTCTTTTTCCCATTGTAATTTATAATATTTAATATTAATATAAATGTAAATTATATTTTTTTAAATTATAATATATTATATACTTAAGGGTTGGGGGTAGAGCAGTGAGGGTGGGAGTGGGAGAGAGATAAAGGGTAGGGTTTAAGGGTTAAGGGTAGAGGGGAGAGAGGGAGAGGGGGTAGGAGGGAGAGACTTGATAGAGAGAGGCAGGGAGTGGGAGAGAGATAAAGGGTAGGGT
>VDFB02000015.1:439310680-439427754 GCA_007258455.2 Sequoia sempervirens
CTTCCTACCCCCTCTCCCCTTAACCCTTAAACCCTATCCTTTATCTCCCCTTTTTCTCTCTCAAGCCTCTCCCTCCTACCCCCTCTCCCTCTCTCTTCTCTACCCTTAACGCTTAAACCCTAAACCCTTGTACACTCCATACCCTTCATCTCTCTCCCATTCCCCCCCTCTCTTTGTCAAGTCTTTCCCTCCTACCCCTTCTCCCTCTCTCCCCTCTACCCCTAACCCTTAAACCCTACCCTTTATCTCTCTCCCACTCCCCCCCTCACTGCTCTACCCCCTATCCTTAAGTATATTATATATTATAATTTAAAAAAATATAATTTACATTTATATTAATATTAAATATTATAAAATACAATGGGAAAAAGAAAGAAATATACAAGTAATAGAGGGGGTTCTACCAAACATGTTTATCATGTTTAATCGAACCCCCTTTAAATCCATTTTTTATTATATGTAAAAGGTGTTCGGTCGAACATTCCTTCGATCGAACTCCTATTCGACTGAAGATTTGAATTTTATTCGACCGAATAGTTCTTCGACCGAATCCCCCTATTTTCAACTCCACCCTCTCAGGCACCAAAATTGCTCAGAATTTTGCATTTCGAAGCTTGATTTGAGAATGAAATTGGAGGAGATTTCATAAACCCAACTGGTATCAAGTTTCCCTCGAAACGGGCTATCCAACGAATATAATTCTAATATGTCTTTATTTTATTATCTATTTGTTTTTTAAGTTTTATTAAATATAGGTTTTTCACCGAAAATGAAACTCTTTGTTCTGCACATGTGGAAAAATAGAAGATTATCAACAAAAAAAAAATGAAAAATATGAGTGCACCGAATATTGGAGTCCTTGATCCAACAAAAAAATTAAATTTCGATACATACAATAAAATTTATTCGTTATACGGTCGCGTTAAATCAATTGTGGTTTGACCAAACTTGATTAAAGAAAAATATTCAATAAAACTATCTAACCAAGTGGAAGCACTAGATAAAGTGAGTCACAAATCTAAATTCGAAAGAATTATAATTTTATCCTTCAAGGAAAAAAAATTATACGTTATACGGTGTGCGTCACTTTTAAAAATTGCTATTTTTTGAAAAAAAAAAGTTTTCGTGGGAGATGGAAAAAAGAGTGCAATCCGATTCCAAAAATTTTGAAAAAAATATTTTTAGAATCTACAGACAAAATGTGACGAGACTCTAGTTTTCATCATCTTCAAATTCCTCATGGTTTAACCGCTATAGGTGCCCAAATGTGAAGATTTAGTTAAAAAAAAAAATTCAGTGTCCTATTTGGCCAAAAATTGTAAACCACTATTGTGGGATCACCCGCCACACTGTCGTCTATTCTTCTTGGATTTTATTAGAGGGTTCCTTTGTCCTGATCATGATTCAAAGGGACTTCCAGTTGGATGGGGTCCCATTCTAGAGAGCATGCTTGCTCAGGGTACCCAATATGCATGGGGATTATATATGCTTGCATATTTGTATCATGATTTGCACTAGGTGGTCTACCTTCAAGGGGCCAGTTTGTCAACAGGAGTCATGCTACTTCAGATATGGGGATGGGAGCATATAGTGGTCACACAGCTAGTTGGAGAGAGACAACGTCCTTCCATTAGGCCATATGTTCATGCTTATGTAGGTCTAGTTTCTCAGCCTAAGCTAGGAAAACTGGAGTATTGGAGGAGAGTCCTTGATGATCTAGAGACAATGATATGGCAGCCCTATCTTGATTGTGAGCAGTGGCCAGAGGATGATATTGAGCTTCCATACTTGTGCTAGTCTATGTATCTGATCGAGCAGACTTGATTAGTCCTTAAGAGATTCTTGCTATGGAGGGTGTTGTGACAGTATGGCCGGATATAGGGGATGTTGCAGGGAGTGGCACACTATGTGTGGTGACAGATGGATATACTAGAGTGGGGACCCGCTTTGTCCTATGATATCATAGTACAAGAGTATCAGGGTTTACAACCCCTTCCTTAGGAGATTCACCAAGAGATTGTTGAGGCTCCAGTAGCAGGGGATTATGCTCTATTCTTATTCACACACCCCTTTCCATGGATTTTGCACTTAGATGAGCCAGTGCCACTATTAGAGGATGAGGAGAGGGCAGCAGTGCATAGGCAGAAGAGACATGGGGGAGACGAGGAGGAGGAGGAGAAAAGGAGTAGTGATGATGGGGATGGAGATGGAAGTGGTGGAGAGGATGATGATGGAGGTGATGGGGGAGGAGATGAGGGTGGAGGGGGCCTAGGTTTGAATGTTTGAGAGTTGAGAGTGCCTCGTAAGATGCGATCATTGGTAGCGGTGGCCTAGTAGCACATATAGATCAGACTACCCTCATAGCAGCAGACACAGATTGTTGCATTATAGGTGCAGGTACAGACAATGCAAGGTCAGTTAGAGTGGGTATAAGCCTTGCTAGCCTAGGCTCAGGGATAGATTACTAGACTGACTATCGAGAGGGATGTTGCGAGACAACAGGTGTAATAATTATAGGCACAACTCTCATAGGCATAGGGATAGATCAGTGCCTTGAAAACAGGGAGGGACAATTTGAGACTGCATTTGGATCAGGCTAAGGGTATTGCAGAGAGACTGCAAAGAGCTGTAGAGGGTAGTGGGATAGCAAACTATTTCAGAGACGTACATCGTACTGCCCAGCAGACTGAGTTTTACATAATGAGGTATCATGAGGTCATTCCTCTAGAGCGGTGGGAGAGCTTTGCACAGTCCCAACCAAGTAGGTCCTAGTCTCAGACAACAAGTAGAGGTGTTACATAGCCACTTTCGAGAGCTCCGAGAGATCCTGGTGCAGGTCCGTTTGGTGGGGGAGGCACTGATCCATCAATTTCGGCACCGTCTGGGGTGGAGTACGACATAGATTCGATGTGGTGACAAATTTATTGTATTTTGGACATGTATACACTAACTGATCTAAGATATTGGTGATTGACTGCCAGTTTTGGTGATGTACCTCTTGATATATAGATATCCCTATACACTTGACATTATTTTGAGATATATATGATATGTTGTGATGATGATGGTTGATCTATGTGTGTATGTGTGTTGATCATGATGGGTACATTTGATTTCTTATTATGTATGCTATGTGGTGTTCTATATGATGATGGTATAATAGGTTAGGGATGCAACATGTGCTATGATTCTATGATGCTTTTATGAATGATGTCTATATGCCACATGTGATGAAACTTACTATGTGAATGAAATGTGATAGATGCTATGTTTTTGTTCTTTTCTAATGCAAATGTATGATGAGAGGAAAATGGGTAAATGGATGATAATGTTGATGCATAAATGGATGCATGGAATGATTGGATGATAATGCATAATTCTATGTGTTCCCATGGATTGTACTTTATTATGATGTATGAGATGCATTGTACTCTATTTTTTTGTATTTTTTTGATGCAAATGTATGAATAAATGTGTAGATGGATGGAAATGATATGATAATGCTTTTCTTTTTGGATTTTTGTGATGCAAATATTATGAGTAAATATGTAGATGGATGGAAATGATATGATAATGCTTTGTTTTTTTTGGATTTTTGTGATGCAAATATTATGAGTGAATATGTAGATGGATGGAAATGATATGATAATGCTTTTCTATTTTTGGATTTTCGTGATGCAAATATTATGAGTAAATATGTAGATGGATGCATAGAAAATGATAATATAATGCTTTGTTTTTATATTTTCATGATGCAAATATGTGCCCTAGTGGAAAATGAATGCATAGGAAATAATATGATAATGCTTTTTTTTTGGATTTTCATGATGCAAATATGTGCCCTAATGACCAGATGGCATATGCAATGATGTGATAATTTGAATGACCTCCTAATGCCTATGCATCTAAATGAAAATGATATTTTTTTTGTTAATGTCAAATGCACTCAATCCGTTAATGATAGAGATAACATCACTCGTAAATTTGCACTAGCCCTGGAAAAATCTATAAATACAAATACAACACTTAGCATGAATATATCCTAAACATGAAAACCTATTAATGCAATTTTGTCATCCCATTAATCAGTTTATTGTGCTTGAGATCATCATTGAGCTTTTGAAATGTTGAAAGTAAGTACAAACATCAATTGTATAATTAGACCATGATGACCCGAGTGCTTCTTTCATGATGTTTGATAGGGAAAGTTAACACAAGCATCTAGGTATAATTGGACCGAGATTACCTGAGCATTTCTTGCATAAACAAACAAGATTTAATCATTTTCCTATGTGAATCCAAAATGTCATTAGTGATACTTTATAGATCATGTCTCATTATGATTCACATAGTAATAATGATCAACTCACAAACAATAGACAAAGAAAATATCATTCTCAATCATAGCTTCTCTATCCTTAATTTTCTCCAGAGAAATGATAACAACAATCATGATGCAAATAATTTGAACATACGTGCTAAAGTGATAAAACCCTGATTTAGGAGATGAGCATCCAATGAGATTTGTTTTGATTTGATCTTGTTGTTGTTTGTTTAGATGGTTGGTTTTTTATTATGATTGATGTTCAATGTTGTGGTCACATGATTGTTGTGTTTTTATCATGTTGTTGTATTGTTATTTGTCTGTTGTTTTAAGCTCAAAGATAGATTTCCCCTAGTGAGTTTAGGATTTTTTCCCTAGTGGAAACAAAACAATTTATTATGGATATGTACAATGATCGTCAAGCCAAGGTGAGACACGACTGCGACACCTAGCTATGTACATGAGGCTCAAATGATAGATGTGGATAGTGATAGCAAAGAGACAATGGTCGACACACATTCCAATAGAGGAAGAATTTGACTCATCACAAATAGCGCCTATTGCCAAGTTTTCACTACTTGCTTTTATTGCACTTATTTATTTATTTTTTAAGGAATTTTTTTGATTTTTTTGGATTTCTTCAAGAATTTTATGATGCATCAGATGAATCATGTGTAGAATTTCTTGAGATGGAGGTTGTTCATAGGCTCCTTAAATAGGTCTCCTTCTGGCGTGGATAGCTAGGATGCTCCTAATCCATAAACTGACACAACAACAAAGGAACCCAACCAATTTGGTTCAAACTTTCCTTTATTCTCCCTATCCTATTGATTGTGTGGGTTCTCCTTCAATACCAAGTCGCCAACTTGAAATATTTTGGGTTTGACCATATGATTATAAATTTTGGACATTTGTTGTTGGTAGGCTTTCAAGTGGTTCATTGCATGTTGGCGTCGTTCATCTAATCATTCCAACTCTTGCAATCTAGATACCTGATAGTATTCATTAGATATGATACCATTCAATGACACTCAAAGTGATGGTAATTCAACCTCAATGGGTACAATGGCCTCATATCCATATCATGAGTGTATGGTGTGGCTCCTATTGGTGTACGAATACTGGTTCGGTATGCCCACAGAGTAGGGTTTAATTGGATGTGCCAATCAGGTCTAGCATCGTTGACCATTTTCTTCAAGATTTTCGAAATAGTTTTGTTGGAGGCCTCTACTTGACGGTTTCATTGAGGGTAATATGGTGTAGAGAAGTGATGCTAGATCTTGAACTTCTCACACAATTCTTGCATGTCTTGATTTTTGAACAGTCTTCCATTGTCAGTGACAAGGGATTGAGGGATGTTGTACCGATAGATAATGTAATTGAGGATGAAGGATGAAATTTTCTTTCCCATGATGGTGATTAGGGGAACAACTTCAATCCACTTCATGAAGTATTATGTAGCCGTGATGATGAACTTGTGTCCATTTGAAGGAGGTGGATGAATTTTACCTACAAGATCCAGTGCCCATTGACAAAAGGGCCATGTTGATGTGAATGGTCGAAGCTCCTGTGTTGGTGTATGAATAAGGTTGCCATGAATCTGGCCCTTTTGGCATTTCTTGACAAACTAAAAAAGACTCCTTCATGTTTGGCTAGTAATACCATAAACAAAGGAGTTTCTTGGATAAGGTTAAACCGCTTGAATGAGTTCCATAAATACCCTCATGAACTTCCTGTAAAGTCGTTTTAGACTCGTCATGTTCCAGACATCAGAGGAGAGTTTCGTCAAGACCTCATCAATAAAATACATCCACAATAAGAGTATGTCGGGTGGCTTGGCGAATGAAGTTTCATTTTTGGTTTCATGATAGATCGGGTGGAAAGGTGTTATCTTTTAGATAGGTATAAATTTGAATATAGATTGAGGTATCAACATCGACTAGGTGACAAATGAATTGGGACTCGGTATTGTCATAAGAAAGGGTAAAAAATTGTTCCACCATGAACTCATAATGGCTTCTCTTCTTTGGAATTTGTAATAAGGAAGCAATAGTGGCCATGGCATCAACAACTTTATTATCCACTTTGTTTGATACTCATCATTGACCTGGTTAATGACCAATTGAGAATCTTTGTAGACTTGCAATTCTAGGATTTTCCATTCTACTGTTGTTTTAATGCTAGTGATTAATGCTTCATACTTTTCCATGTTGTTGGTGAAAGGGAACATCAATCTGTATTATTTAGGAATGGTATGTCCTTGTGGAGTAACAAATAGGATCCTATCCCTTGATCCATGTTATCGGTGTGATCCATGAAAGTATAATGACCCATGTTGTGTAGTCAAGGTGAGGACATTAGCATTTGGAAACTCAATGTGTAGAGGATGATCATCCAGTAGGGGTGCTTCAACCAATTGGTTTGTGATTGCTTGTCCCTTTATTGCTTTCCTATCCACATATTGGAAGTCAAATTCACTTAGTATCATAACCCACTTGGCCAATCTTCCTGTTAGGTTAGCTTTGTTGAGGAGGTATTTTAGTGGATCTATTTTGGATATTAACTTGATGGTATGAGTTATCATGTAGTGTCGTAGCTATTAGGTGGCAAAAACTACTGCCAAACAAGCCTTTTCAATGAATGTATAATTGATTGCATAGCCATTTAGCATCTTTTTGAAGTAATAAACTGCTCTTTCTTTTCCTATTGAATCTTCTTGTGCTAACAAGACTCCCAATGATATCTCAGTTGTTGTAATGTATAACAAGAGTGGCTTTCCTTCTGCTGGTGGTATTAAGACAGGTGGACTCATTAGATATTGTTTTAACTTGTTGAAGGCCTCTTCACATTTCTCATCTCATCGAAAAGAAACATTTTTGTGTAGTGAGTGAAAGGACGGGTCTTGTCTGCCAGTTGTGAAATAAATCTTTGGATTGATTGGAATCTCCCTTGTAGAGATCATAGCTAGCTAATGTTTTTGGGTGGCGACATCTCCATGATAGATTTAACTTTTGATGGGTCTACCTCAATGCCTTTTTTTGAAACTATATATCCCAAGAGTTTGGCTGAAGTCACCCCAAACACATATTTCTTTGGATTTAGTCGTACATTGAACTTCTCCAGTCTAGTAAATATTTTTTCTAGGATCTTTAAGTGTCCTTCTCTAGTGTATGATTTGTCTGATGGATCATCCACATAGTCTTTCATGAAGGTATGCATCATATCATGAAAAATTATCATCATGGCACATTGATAAGTAGCTCGTGTTCTTCAATCCGAATGGCATGATGTTCCAACAAAATGTTCCCCACAGAAATGTGAAGGCTATCTTGTCTTGGTCCTTTGGAGAAATCTTGATTTGATTATAACCATAAAAACCATCCATAAGTGACAACATGCTATGTCATGTTGTTAAGTCCACTATGATGTCTATGTTAGGTAAAGAAAAATAATCTTTAGGGCAAGCTTTATAAAGAACTCAAAAATCTATGCAAATGTGGATACTATTGTTAGGCTTTGAGACTGGTACAATGTTGGAGATCCACTCAACATAGTCAATGGGTCTAATGAAACTTGCATCTAATAACTTATTCAGCTTTGCTTTTACCAATAGGGAAATATGTGGATGCATTTTCCTTAGCTTCTGCTTGACTGGTTTTATTCCTGGTGGTAAGGATAGGTGGTGCATGATAAGATTTGGATCAATCCCTTGCATGTCATCATAGGACCAAGCAAAGTTGATTTATTTCTCTGTGAAGAATTTGAGGAAGCTTGGTTTTTCTTGGTCTGTCAAGGATGTCACTAGATGGATAGTCTTCAATGTTTATACATTGCCAATATTGAAAAACTGTGTGGGCTCAATTAATAATTTTGATCTTTCCTAAAAGTGTTATGGGAGAGTGTCAAATCTTCCATCCTTTGATGCCTCAGAGAGGTTTTCACCATTGGATGCACTCTTTATTTCTACTTTTTATGGATCTGATACTACCATTGAATGGTTTTCACCATCAAATCTATTTTCTTGTATTATTCATTTTACAACTGAAAGATTTGACACTCCCCTATTTGGAATCTTCGTTATGATGTTCAATGGTGGAACCTTCTTTGGGATTGTTAGAATAGTTGAAGTTGATGATGGCATCATCATTTGAAAAGTCCAGGCTATCAAACAACTTAGTTTGGTCCCATTCTATGAGTTTGGGATGTACTAGGGGTAAGGAATCATCAGTCTGGTTAAGGTCAGAGATAGTAAGAGTCCTAATGGTGATGTCTTTGATTTTTCCAATAGAAAACTTGAGGTCTATAAGGTATCTTTCCTCTGACTTATCTGTTTCACTTTGAGTTTGATCATCTTCGTTGGAGTCATCAATATGTTGTGATCCTATTTTAAGCAGTCTAGAACCTAAACCTTGTCCCTCCTTGAGTAGGGGTGCATACTTGTGTACCACATTTAATTCCTTCTCATGAGAAGATTCTTCAAATAGTGAATCCCACTCATATTCATTTGAATCAATTTCATGATCATCAGTAGCTTGTAGTTGCAAGATTATTTCAACCACCCTCTGAGTTATATTTTCTTTTGTCTCCTCTTTATAACCCAACCCAATCTTGTCTTTGGGATTGATTAAGAGGGGTTGAATTGGTTCCACAATTTCTTCCTTTCTTATTCCTATGGGGCCTTTTCCCTCATATCCCATCTTTTCTAAGATTGTGAAGCCTTTTCCATATTGTGTTGTTTGTACATTTGCAGTTGCTACTTGAGACTCTTCTTTGTCCTTATAAAGCTAGTTTAGAACATCTTTGTCTTCACCTTCATCAACTATGGTGACTAATTTTACAAATCAACCATCAAAGAGTGTAACTGGTTGTGATGACTATTGGGTTGATGTTGAGGGTTGCCCATATGACTTTGGGGAAGACAGCTGTGAAAGGCATAGAGATTGTTCAATGAAATATTCACCCACACCTTTATCTTTGACTTGGAATTTTTTCTCAAATTGTTTGGACATGGAATTTAATTGGGTTTCATGATTTGAGGACATAGAAGGAGAAAATTCTTCCCTTTTCTTAGACTATTTAGACATGGAACTAGATTGAATTTCATGATTTTGGGAAGTGACCAATGGTTTTGACAAGGAACTTGATTGGATTTTATTATTGGTAGAAATGGAAGTGGAAGCTTCTTTGTTATGAGGCACAAAGACATCTTGGGCCAATTTAATGGTGTTACAATATTGAGGACTATTAGAATCAATGGAGATGGTGATTTCTTGGCTACCACAAGGAAATTGAAAACATTGGTGGTATGTTGACAAGACCACTTGCATTTCATGGATCCATGGGTGACCCAATAGTATGTTGTAGGTCAAATCCTTGTCCAAGACTTGGTAGATTACATCTTTCTAAATCAGTCCTACTTGAATGGGTAAGAAAATTGATCCCTATGAAGATCTTTCCTCATCATCATATGCCTTTATTTTAATCTTTTTCTTTGAATTTATTGAATTTTCAAAAAATCCTAGGGCATAAACAAGCTTTAAAGTACATATATTCAGGTTGTCTCCTCCATTTATTAGGACACATTTAACACAATGCTTATGAATTAGAACTTCAATATGGAGTGCGACATTGTGGGGATGAGAAATAGATGCGTCATCATTTTCTGAAAAAGATAAGCAATGAGGTGTAGTCAAATGTCCCACCACGGCGTTGAATTTGCAAACTTCCAAATTAGTTGGTACTGTTGTGTTCAATAGGGATTTCTCCAAAATATCTTTATGGGTGGGTGAAATCTTGAGCAATTCCAATATAGATATTTGTGCAGGGATCTTTTGTAATTGGTCTACTATGTTATATTGATTGGACAAGGTCGTAGGTGTTTTAGACGAACTTCCTTTTAGTACATATTGGGCATGTAGTCTCGTGGTCACATTTACTGGTATGTTGTCTTGTTTCCCATTGATTTTAATGACATTAATTTGAGTATCAGCTGCATCCATGTCTTGTTTGATATCATTAATTTGATTTTCAATTGTAATGATGTTTTGTTCATGTTTAATTGGAATGTCATTAATTGGATTGTTGGATGCAATAATGTCTTGGTTGTCATTGGTTTCAATGTTATTCATTTGATCTTCCATTGCTGAGATATGAAGGATGATAGTATCATGGACATAGTTTACATTCTTCCCTTTATTTTTTGTTGTAGAGGACTCCCCTTTTTCATAATTTGGTAATGGATTTTTGAATTTTGCGTGATCAACATTTGTTTGGGGTCCTTCTATTTGTATGACTTTGTTATCTATTAAGTTATGTATCTTATGTTTCAGTTGCATGTAGCTATTTGTTTGATGACCTTTGCACCAATGAAATTCACAATAATAAGCATCATTCCACCATGACAATTTTACTTTTGGTTCAAAGCCTCGAGTGTCAGGTAGTGTTATAAGGTTATTTGCAATAAGTTCTCTTAATGTAGATTCATGTGATTGACCCAAAGGTGTGAATTTTATGTGGTTTGGTTGTGTTTGATAGGGTAGTAGTTTGGATGTGGTATTACTTTGATTGTGGTCATTTTGATTGTTGTGTGGGTTAACATTTTGATTGTTGTGTGGGTTAACATTTTGATTAGTGCCTTGATTGGTGTTTTGATCAGTCTTGGTTGTGGTTCCTAATAGGTTAAAGACTGGTTTGGCAATTATGTGTTCAGTGGCACCATCATTGGCATTCTTGTTTCCTGTCCAAAATTTTGGTTTATCATTGGTGTTATGATGATTGGAAGAGCTAGCATTGTTTGATCCTTCATTGTGAATTTTCAATACTCCTCTTTTGGCTAAAGCTTCTTCAATTTTGACACCATTTTTTATCATCTTTTCAAAGCTAGGGGGACATCGCAATTGCAACCTATAGTTCATTTCATTGTTGAGGTTGTCCATAAAAAAATCCATCTTTTCTTGTTTAGGTATAGGACAAGTGTATCAGGCGAATAACCTTCTCCATCTTTGTAAGAATATGAGAAAGGATTCTCCTTGTTTTTGTTTGGTGTTGCAAGGTATAAGGAAAAGCTTAGGTGCGAAAAAAACTCTCCTAACGTCAAAAACTCAAGGAAGAATGTAGATATGTATTTAAATTTTACAATTACAGTTGAATAAGACACACATGAAATGAATAATAGAAAGGAGAAATAACTCATACACAATTGAACACCAGATTTACGTGGGAAAACCCTTACGGGAGAAAAACCCACCACACCAAGAAAAGTCTCTTTGTATTATAGTAATAAAGATTACATACAGAGATCGAACTTCACTATCTGATGTCAAATTAACAACAACAACATTCACTGACCAATCTTGTACAGAAAA
Source organism: Sequoia sempervirens (assembly GCA_007258455.2). Lineage (NCBI taxonomy): Eukaryota > Viridiplantae > Streptophyta > Pinopsida > Cupressales > Cupressaceae > Sequoia > Sequoia sempervirens. The sequence goes on from VDFB02000015.1 coordinate 439,322,369, forward strand.
TTAATCTCACAATGCTCTCAGACAATATACAATGAATTCACTCAGATCAATCCATGTTCAGTATTAAACAAAAAATCCATCAACCGAACCCTGCAACTTTCATCCGTTATGTATATATCATCATGTTCATTGTTTGTTGATCTTCCACATAGGAATGACCACAACTGTTCAACTTCCAATGGTTTACATTTCACTTCTCTCATTGGCCCAGAACACGCCACGTAAGACAGACATTCGGTCAAAGAAGTTCAAATGAAATCGCATGTCGGTGAGACATTAAGCCATGTCTCCCCAATGCCAAAATACTCGATCACATGGTTATCAACAACACTATCGCTATTGACAACACTCTGAGAAGTCATATCGAATCCACCACCCTGTCGACGAGATTTTCACTCTCGACAAGAGTTCATATTGACCACAAACCCATCAGCGAAGAGTCTCTCCGATGACACCATCTGCCAATGACACGTGTCCACTTTTTGTGCATTCCCAGAACTCCAAATGGTCCCCACATCCGTCAGCTTGTCTAATCTCAGCCATTCCCTACTATCTCACAATGGCACCTTGGCTAATCACGATATCACGGGTGAATACCACGTGTCTTAATCGGTAAAACTGAAAGGAAAAGGGAAGTACTTTGATCGTATGATCTCAACGGTTGCTTGCTATCCCATGATGACGCCTTGGTTGATCGCAATATCACGGGTGACTGCCATGTGTTCGAACTGATGACGCTGAAGGAGATGCATTTGCTTGACTGTTGACCAATCGTCATCTGATCTCAACAGCTACCTGCTATCCCGCGATGATGCTATGGCTAATCATGATATCATAGGCGACTGCCACGTGTCCCAACTGATGATGCCGAAGGAGAAACTGTCAGTCAGGAAATTCATAACTTTCAAACTCTGTGATAACTTCCAAACACTGCGATACGGTTCCAAAGTTATCAACTCCAACGATCGGCTGACAATAAGGACTCAATATAGGGTAACTTCGCCAAGTCTTAACAACGATAAAAGCCAGTAGGTTGAGACACCATTTTCCAACAATCTCCCACTTGACGAAGACTTACTAGCTTCCTTCAAATCTAAAGTTAAAGAGGGTCATGGGCCTCCAAGGCCCATCGAACTGGCACACCACCTGTAATTGATTGTGCTCATTGGTTTCGTTAATGCATATGCAACATTTTCCAGAGTATCCACTTTTTCTAAAGAGACCTTTCCATCCTCCACCATATCTCATACAAAATGATACTACACATCAATATGTTTTGTCCTGGCATGGAAAGTAGGATTTTTCACCAAACAAATAACACTCTGACTATCATAGTAAATTGTAATTATCCCTGCATCAAACCCAATGTTAGAACACAAACGTTTTAACCAAATTGCTTCTTTACAGGCATGTGTTGCTGCCATGTATTCAGCCTCTGTAGTGGACAAAGTGACTACAACCTATCGCTTACTCATCCAACTAACTACACCACCATTCATCATGAAAATATATCCACCGGTGGATCTTCTACTATCAATGTCCCCTGCCCAATCAGAATCCACATATCCTCAAATGCTGAGAATCCTTTGTGATTCAACCAAATTGCCATGGTAACACAAAGCATATTCTGAAGTGCCCTTTAGATACCTAAACACCCTTTTCATAACATCCCAATGTGTCCTTCCAGGATTTTCCATTAAATGACTTAGTACTCCCACCGCTTGGGCAATGTTTGGCCTGACCATTACATACATTAAACTACCAACTGCACTAGCATAAGGCACTCTGGTCATATCCTCCATCTCAGTAGGAGATTTTGGACAGTCTTCAATAGATAGCTTCATTCCCTTCAAAACTAGAACAACTAGCTGCTTGCACTCAGTCATACAAAATCTCTCCATAACAGTATTGATATACTTACTCTGACTAAGCCAAATTTTTCTACTCTTCTTGTCCCTGGTTATTTCCATTCCTAGAATATACCTAGTTGCACTAAGATCTTTCATTTCGAACTTTGTAAACAATTGAGATTTTAGATCAGAAATCATTAACTTACTATTGCCTATGAACAACATATCATCAACATAGAGAGCAATAATAAGAACATGATCACTTTCAGCTTTGAAGTATACACAATGATCAATTTTTGATCTTACAAATCCCAATGGCAAAACAAACATGTCAAACTTCTAGTACCACATTCTAGGTGATTGTTTTAATCCATACAAAGATTTCTTCAACTTGCAAACCAAATTTTCTTTACCTTTTTCCACAAAGTGCTTAGGCTGGGACATATAAATTTCTTCTTCAAGATCACCATGAAGAAATGTTGTCTTCACATCCATCTGTTCAATCTCTAATTCATAAGTTGTTGCAAGTGACAAAAGAAATCTAATAGATGTCAGCTTAACTACAGGAGAAAATATTTCTCCATAATCAATTCCCTCTACTTGGGAATACCCCTTTGCAACCAACCTCACCTTGTACTTTTCCACACTGCCATCCAGACCTATCTTCTTTTTAAATACCCATTTGCAGCCAACAACTTTTCTACCTTCAGGAAAGGGCACCAAACTCCAAGTATCATTCTTTTCTAATGATGCCATTTGTTAATTCATGGCTTCCAACCAAGAGTTTAAGTCAGGAATTCTAAATGCCTCTTTCATAGTCCTAGGCTCATCAGTGCTAGAAATTAAAGCATAGACACAAGTAGAATCTATCATAGAAAACCCATACCTATCAGGTTGCTTTCTTTCATGTGTTGATCTCTTCATGGGCTGAGGATGAGGTGGTAGAAATTCTTCTTCTGAACTCTCAGAACTACTTGAGCTCTCCTTAGTTTCAGGTAAACTTTGAATTTTTAATTCCTCTTTATCTGGTGTCGGAGGAATTTCAACTACATCTTTTTTATCTTTTGATTTTTTCTTTGACTGTAGATCTAAAGTAGAAGGCTTTAGCTCACGAAAGATTACACTTATACTATATAAAACCTTCTCCACATCATGATTCCAAAGCTTGTATCCTTTTATGACAACACTATAGCTAATAAAAATACATTTGATAGCCTTGTTCTCCAATTTAGATCTTTTCTCATTTAGCACATATGCATATGCCTCATAGCCAAATACACGAACGTGTCTCAGAGAGGGCTTCCTTCCAGACCATGCTTCCAAAGGTGTCTTCTCAACAAGAGAGGAATTAGGAGAACGGTTTATCAAGTAACACATGTTGTAGGCACTATTTCATCCCATAACTCCTCTAGACCAACACTGCTCAGCATACTTCATGCTCTTTCCATCACTGTCCTGTTGAACCTTTCTGCAACTCCATTTTGTTGTGGAGTGTAGGGTGTAGTTTTATGTCTTTTAATCAAGGGGTTGGGCCAACCATCTGTCTCTGATCCAGCTATCAGATCATGAATGAATCCCGCTCGGACGGGTGTGGGTGCTACAACTATAATTCCCTCCCCCCCTGCACGGGTGTTCATGTGGGTGGCTATAGTTAGGGGCTGGGTGGGAGGGGCCCCTACAATTCTATGGCATTGTGAGGAGGGAATTCTAGTTGCCTAGGACCAATGAATGGATCCTGCTACGGGGGGTCAGACCAATGAATGAATCCTGATTCACAATCGAGGGGTCGTACTGGGTCAATTCCGAGTCATCAACTCCTCGTACCAGGCATGCTCCTCGGACTGGGTTCGTACCGGGTATGGTAGGAACCGGGTATGGTAGGATCCGGGAACAGGGTATTCAGTAGGCCCTCCCACCCTAAGTAACCCACCGACCATACTCGCCCAACTAACTATAATCTACCGCTCCCGCCTTAGAATAGTAGGGCCACCCCCGGTGGGGTCCGGCAGGTATTATGGTAGGATCTGGGTAACCCTTTCTGTGATCAGTGGTACTATGGTGGGCGGTAGGAGATCCGAGTGCTGCTGCCAGGTATTGCGGTAGGAGATCCCGATACTGGGTATGGTGGGAGGGGCCATGATCGGTAGTAAGCATCTGGGTTTCATGATTGGTAGTACACATCCGGATCAACTACTCGGTAAGCATATGCATCTGGGGCGACCCACCATTCTATGATCGGCGAGCATCTAGTCCATTCCATGATCGGTAAGCATCTAGTGACTGGGTATGGGTGGGATCTTTACAGTACCTTTCAAACTCATCAGAACAAAACTCACCACCATTGTCAGTCCTTAAACATTTTATTTTCCTTCCAGTCTAATTTTCCACAAGGTTTTTAAATTCCTTAAAATGATTGAACAATTCTGATTTACTTTTCAAAAAATAAACAAATTCCCTTCTTTAATAATCATCAATGAATGATACATAATATCTTGATTTAGACAAAGAAGGAACATTTACTAGACCAAAAACATCTAAATGAATATAATCAAGTAAACTAGAAGATTTGTGAGGACTAGAGTAAAATGAAACACAATGTTGTTTTCCATATATACACTATTCACAAAACTCGAATTCAAGGTTACAATCATCAAGCCCCTTCAACTAGGTTTTTATTTTTCAAGGTGTTTAAACCTTTTTCACCAATTTGGCCAAGCCTATGATGCCAGAGCATAGTCTTTTCTACTAGAAGTTTAACTTCCATAGAATTTGCGCTATTAGGAACATTTCCCTTCTTTTCTCCATGAGTAGCTTTCTGTGACTTTATAGAGACACTATTGCATTGAACGGCATGTGCATCTAGCTTATACAAGGTACCAATACGAGCACCCCTAGCTAGTACCATTGAGCCTCTAACCATCTTGCAGCCATTTCTAGAGAATGTGACTTGCACTCCAATATCATTCAGCTTACTAATAGAAAGTAAATTTTGAGCCAGACCTGGTATATGCATCACATCATTGATTCCCTTCACTCTTCCATCAGGGAATTGAATTTTGACTCTTCCACGACCAACTATTTCTAGAGATGAATCGCTTGCTAAATACACCCTTCCACCATTGTATTGTTCATACTTAGTAAACCAGTCTCTATGAGATGTCATGTGGAAAGATTCTCTAGAATCAATCAACCAGACATCATCTGATGCTTGTGTAGCCAAGGCTGCAATGAAAGCGTTTGCATCACTCTGAGAAGAATCATTGTCGGAAGAATACTTCTTCTTCTTCTTCTCCTCTTTACAATCCTTTTGGAAATGTCCAGGTTGCCCACAATTCTAGCACTTCACCTTGGACTTCTTGCTAGGAAACTTTGATCTCCCCTCTAATTTGGATTTGGACTTCTTGTCCTTCTTCTTGCCTTTTTCTTTCGATCTGCCTCTAACAACAAGGGCCTCCTTTGCCATCTCAGAATATTTTCTTCTCATCTCTTCTGATAACAAAGAAGCAACAACATCTTCCATCTTAAAAGAGGAAGTAGTACTCCCAATCGCCATCACCAAGTGATCCAAAGAATCTGGAAAAGAACACAACAACAACATACAATGATCTTCTTCATCAATCTTCACACCCACAGATGCTAATTGAGCAATCAACATGTTGAAAGCATTCAAATGATCAACAACAAACACTCCTTCCTATATTTTCAAAGAGTACAACTTCTTCCTCAAGAACAACTTTTCCACCAAGGACTTTCCCTAATAAATAGCTCCCAGTCTTTTCCACAAAGAAGATGTAGTCTTTTCTTCATGAACATTCAGAAGAACTGAGTCTGCTAAACAGTGTCTTATCAGCCCCTTTGATTTTTGATCTACAAGGTCCCAATCCTCTTGCTTCATTCCTGTAGGCTTCGCTCCAGACACAGCAAGCCAAAGATCACGGTCAACTAACAGATCTTCCATTTTAAGTTTCCACAACTCAAAATTGCTTCCATTGAATTTCTCTATTTCAATCTTTCCTGATGTGCTTGCCATCTTAATCTGTAATTTGAATTACCAAACTTCTACAAGACTCCCACTAAATAGAATTGACACAAAAAACCCAACGTACCCACAAGGATAACACAACTGGTCAGGCTCTGATACCACTTGTAAGGAAAAACCTAGGTGTAGAACAAACTCTCCTAACGTTAAAAACTCAAGGAAGAATGTAGATATGTCTTTAAATTTTACAATTAAAATTCAATAAGACACACATGAAATGAATAATAGAAAGGAGAAATAACTCATACACAATTGAACACCAGATTTACATGGGAAAACCCTTACGAGAGAAAAACCCACCACACCAAGAAAAGTCTCTTTGTATTACAGTAATAAAGATTACATACAGAGATCGAACTTCACTATCTGATGTCAAATTAACAACATCAACATTCATTAACCAATATTGTACAGAACATTAATCTCACAATGCTCTTAGACAATATACAATGAATTCACTTAGATCAATCCATGTTCAGTATTGAATAGAAAATCCATCAACCAAACCCCACAACTTTCATCCATTACATATATATCATCCTGTTCATTGTCTGTTGATCTTCCACACAGTAATGGCCGCAAGTGTTGAACTTCCAACAGTTTACATTTCGCTTCTCTCATTGGCTCAGAACACGCCACATAGGACAGACATTCGATCAGAGAGGTTCAAACAAAATCACATGTCGGTGAGACATTAATCCATGTCTCCCCAATTCCAAAATACCCGATCACATGGTTATCAACAATACTATTGCTATCGGCAACACTTTGAGAAGTCATATCGAATCCACCACCTTGTCGGTGAGACTTGCACTCTCGACAAGAGTTCATACTGACCATAAAACCATCAGCCAAGAGTCTCTCCGATGACACTATCTTCCAATGACACGTGTCCACTGTTCGTGCATTCCTAGAACTCCAAGTGGTCCCCACATCCGTCAGCTTGTCTAATCTCAGTCGTTCCCCGCTATCCTGCAATGGCACTTTGGTTGATCGCGATATCACGAGCGACTACCATGTGTATTAATCAATAAAACTGAAAGGAAAAGGGAAGTACTTTGATCATATGATCTCAACGGTTTCCCGCTATCTCGTGATGACTCTTTGGCTAATCGCGATATCATGGGTGACTACCACATGTTCCAACTAATGACGCCGAAGGAGATGCGTTTGCTTGACCATCAACCAATTGTCATCTGATCTCAATGGCTGCCCTCTATCGCACAATGACGCTATGGTTGATCGTGATATCACGGGTGACTGCCATGTATCCCAACTGGTGATGTCGAAGGAGAAACTGTTAATCAATAAATTCATAACTTTCAAACTCCACGATAACTTCCAAACACTGTGATATGGTTCCAAAGTTATCAACTCTAGCGACCAGTTGACAATGAGGACTCAATACAGGGTAACTCCACCAAGTCTTAACAATGATACAAGCCAGTAAGTTGAGACACCATTTTCCAACACAAGGATCTTTCATGGTTATCTCATGTGAAATGTTATATGAATATTCAGTGATAAATTTGTTGAAAATTTCTTCAAAGGATCTTATGCCTGGTGGTAGTTTTAGAAACCATTCCATACAATGGCTTCCCAAGTTGCAAGGAAAAACTCTCATCAAGTAGGTGTCTTCATGTGCAAACTCAAGACTCATGGTTCAAAATTCCCTCACATGGTCTATGGGGTTAGATTGTCCATTGTATTTGTTGTATTTTGGAAAGTCACAATTTGGTGGGAATGGTATCATGTTCAAATTCCTATCAAAAGGGTAGGGAAAAATATCTTTTGGTAGTCCCTCTTTGCATGTCTTGTAATTTTTGTTGAAGGTTCTTCATTTGATGTGTTAGGGCAGCCATTTGATTTGTATTTTGTGTTTCAATTTTAGTTTTCTTTGGTGTTTCTTTCAATTTGTTGACATCAAAATTAGTTGGTAATTTGACCCCTTTGTTTGCTAACATTAGAAGATATTTTTCTCCATCCTTTTCAAAGACTCTTTCTAGGAATTTGTGAAATTTGGGATCTTGGTTTGCTTGTTTTATTTCCTCCTCTGTTATTTCTTCTATTTCATTTTGAGGGATTTTGTGGAAAGGGTTTTCTTCTGGTTCACCCATGGTGTTTTGAGGTTCAATTTCTTTATTCTTATTTTTTTGCTTTTGGGACCTGTTAAAATAGGCATGCAAGTGATGAAGGCTTGCTAAATTTTGATCGTTGTTTAAGAGTGCCAAAAAAGATACCTAGGTCGAATAGAATCATGAGCTCTATTGATGGAACTAGGCTAATGAAATTTGATGTAAAGTGTGTTGTTTCGGGATGAAGGATGACAAATTCTAATGGTTAAACTCAACTTGATGATCAAATTTGGGTTTGATGGTTGGGCACTTTTTTAGATATTTGATCAAAGTTTAGGTAAAGGATTTCACTTGTAGATGCTAACTTTTCAAAGTTTAAAGCAAGGTGGGGATAAGGAATGAACTCTGATATGGAAAAGATCCCTAAATCTGGGTTCAAAATGTCAAATAGGAGGTCAAATTTAGCGTTTTGGTCATAAATTTGGTGGATGCACTATAACAGTCAATGTATGCACTAAAAGGTCAATACGCTATGGAATAACTTGGATGTGCTACAAAAAGGCTTGAATGTGCCATAGGATTGGTTGGATGTGCTACATATTAGCTCAAATGCGCTAAAGTATGTGGTAAATGCGCTACAAGATTTGGTGAATGCGCTATAGAATAGCTTAAATGCACTAAAATATGTGGTATATGCGTTGCAAGATTTGGTAAATGCACTAAAAAATGCAATGGATGCTCTAGCCTATATAGTGGATGCACTAGAATAGCATATGGATGCACCAGATAATGGTGTAAACGTGGCAGAATAAACATCGGATGCGCTAAACTAGGAAAAGGTCATAATTTGTTACAAGTTTGTTCAATTTTTCCATTTTTCCAGTCAAAGAATTGGTTGTTTCAAAGCCTGATGTTTTATGAATCAAGGTTTCCACTTCTAGTGTGTGATGTTTTGTTTGAATTTTTTTCAAAAACACATTCGTAAAACACATCAAATATGTACAATCCTTAAGGCTTCAAGGATAATATTTACTAGATTCCCACTTGGATTTTACTCCAACTGCACCTACTTTTAGCGGATGATTAGAAGCTTGACCACATTGGCTTCCCTCCACAACACTCAATTATTCAGGTCAGCCAAGCTTCAATACCCATGAATCTCCCATGGCATACTTCACATCTCTACTAAAAGCCACAAAAATATGGGATGACTTCATAGGTTAGACCTTATGCACTAGTAAATAGAAAAGGATTTTGGCTTGCTAAAATAAAAGGTTCTAGTATAGGCATTTCGTTCATGGGGGATCATCCATACAGAAAGAGACCATTCCTTCCCTTCTTGTCGGAACAATCCTCATGATACTTGAACTTTCCTCAAGTACCCACATTTATATCCTGGGTGGAAGTCGCTTGGCTTTAGCGTGTTCCTGGTTGGGTCATTCCCTTGGGTGATTACTTTTTCCCACAAGGAAGGCCCTCTAAGGATAAAACAAAATAAAAATGAATGGGTCTAGCCTTTTGGTCACCCAGTTAAGGGGAGAGCATATGCCTGCCATTCATCAAACACAATAGGCATGGTGTTCTTTCCCTCCTAATTAATCTAGATTCCTAAATTAGCCAAAAGGAAATAAATCAACTCCAACCCCTACATCAAATTTATTAGTAGTTTTAAATAAATTTTCTTTGACAACATTCAAGGGTTTTAGGAGAGTCTCTAATAGTGTTTATGAAACCTACACAATAGGAAAACATTCATCAATTTTCAAAATCTGGAAAATTTTGTAGTATAAATTAAATGTGCCATTACAGTAATTCAATGCACTAAAAGATACATGCACTGGAAAATGTGATGAATGCACTAAACCCCTCTATTAATGTGCTAATATAGTCTTCCTATGCACTATAGAATGTAAAAAATGCATTATAGAAAGTAATGAATGTGCTATAGAAACCCCTTGATGCACCAATGAATGGCTTGGATGCACTAGAAGAACTCATGGTTGTGCTGGAACAGTCCGCGTATGCATCGCAAAATGTTTCGAATGTGCTAGAAAAAATAGCAATTGTGCTGGAAGAACTCATGTCTAAACCTGTAAGCACACTTTTCCAAAAAATTGTTAAAATAATAGGGGCTCGGCCCCATGGTGGGTGCCAATTTATGTGTGTTTTGTAAAATATGTGAATTAAAACAACTAATTTAAAGCACACAATTGATGCAATGTGTTATATTAAGGAGATCAAATTTAACAAAGAAAACTATAAAGTGATTCCTCAAAGAAGTTCCATCATCCTCTATTCTTCAAGGTCCTATATCAATGCTCTCAGATCTTAGATATGCACTAAACTACTGGGATGGCACCTATGAAACGAGAATCCATTAAACTAAAATGCGGGAAACTATACCTACATCTACATGATTGATGAGTTTGATGGATGATATGCTAAATGATGTGTTGAATGATATGATGTTGTGTACAGAATATGTTAAATGATGCAATGATAAAATGCTAAGCTAATGGATATGCTATGGAAATGCTATAATGATAATGCAACAAATTAAGTTCCTAGAAATGAAATTGCCATTATAACACTACTTGAAATCAAATGCTAAATTCGAACCTAAAATGCCAATGCTAAGCTCTCAAATGCTAGAAGTATTTCTACAGAGTAAATTTATGCTATGATCCCCTTCCAAAAGCTGTAAATGAGCTTCTATTTATAGATTTCACCAAGGCATCAAGTGATGTGACAGTAATGGATGATCAGGATTCAATCTAGAGAGATCAATGGTGATAAGAAAAGAGGTTAGAGAGAATCATGGAAGTTGTTCCCTTTAATAGAACACGTTGTCCAAGTGTAGAAAGGAATAAATGGAAAGAAGAAGCCATGTTTCCCTGAGGTTGTTACAATTTTTTGAGGACAAATGTCCATTTATAAATTATAAATAATTAATTTCATGTAACACATGGTGAGGTGGAAGATGAGGTGGAAGGAGGTTAGAAAATATGGAGAAATGTGACTAAATTCCAATTGTAAAATTCAAATTTAGTTAAAGGGAATCAATCAAATAAAACAAATTAGTTAAATTTTTTTATTTAATTAAATCATGAAGAAAGTGGTTTAGATAGGAAGAATTAAGAAAATATGAACTATATAAATAAATTTGCAATTTATTTATAAGTAGAGGAAATAATGATTTTATTAATTAAATAACTAATATTTAATTAATTTTATCTAGTCCAATTTTAGATGTATACAATGGGTATTATTAAAGCTAACTTTGAAGAATAGAAAATACTATGTCTATCCTCAATAAAGATACATTTTTAAGAGAGATACACATTACTCAAGGAAAAGATCAAAGAAAAAATATGTATAATTTCATGTAATTAATCATGAATTTCTATGTATTACGGTCCATGCAATAACAATAAAACCTAAAGGAGATGGATTTTTATTGGAGTTAGCATGAATACAAAAAATAATACTTATTTACATATTTCACTTATGACTTTCATTCTCTACAACAAACAAATAGAAATATGTGTAGAAAAATAAGATAAAAATGAACACATGTAGAACTAGAAATGAAAATATTATTGGTATAGTATTGTTACCATTCAAACTTAATAGTGTTCCAAAATCATGAAGAAAAGGGTGAGTGTAGGATCATGGGGATCCAAAAAGTGGCTAACAATCTTTTCTTATTTGAACTTGATGAAATGAAAAGGGTTTATTGAGCAAATTGTCAAGCTCCCACCAATATAAGATATGGATTATTTTTAATTTAGTAGATAATTATTATTGATTTTCTAAATGCATTATGAATAAATTCCTAATTGATAGGCTGATTCAAAAACATCTATAATTCTCAAACGATTTCATAATTTTCAAATCTAAAAGATGTGACACATTATATGCTTCCCATACTATAGGATAAAAAATAAATATTGAATTTCATAATGTTTTGACCAAGTTATGGTGGTTAGACAAATAAGTTTTAATATTTTTAAAAAATCTTGATAAAAATTCATTAGTTACTTGTGTCCTCAAATTGGTGTGAGATTTTATGGGCACACTTTGAGATCTGCTTACACCAACGACACCCAAATTTGGACAAGTGTTGATTGAATCAAGGTTATCTAATGTTTGTTGTTTTTCAGGTACAAGAAGTTATGATGTTTTAAAATTTGAATCAAAGAGTATTTTTGGAAAGCTTGGTTTGCACGAGTTAGCACAAGGTTTATTTGCAGTCGATTAATGGGCACTCCTCATGAATTTAAAATATAATTTTAAATTATGAAACTAGATTAGCATGTTCTTTTATTAGCTTTAAAGGAGGTGTTTGTAAGTGTCGTAATTATCTATTGTTTTGCAACTAGCTTTCATTTTGTGTGTGACACATGTTTGCACGGTGAAAGGTGTGAAAGGTGGGTACTGATAAGTGGCAAGATGGCCTCTAAAGCATGGAATTTTATAGTAAACATGAAGGTGCAGCCTTGGGAATGGCCTTTTGAGGAGTATCTTACGCATGATTGTTTGAATATGGTTTTCAAATTTGACTATCCTAGGGTTGAGGAATTTGTGTAAATAGTGCTTGGTGTGGAGGTGACAAGACCACGTGCAAGAAGGATAATTTTCCCTTATCAGGTGCTCTCTATTTTTCTGTCAAACATCATGGATTTATTGTAATCTCTAGGAGAGTTAATGTTAATGGTAGAGGAATTTGTGAAACCCCAATATCTTGTAATTTTATTGTTTTAGTCATTGTTCAAGGGTACAATATTCTTGGTGGGGAAGTGTATATAGATGGTTTTTTTCCTAGAGAGTTTATCAGACACCATCAAGGCTTTGAGGAAGAATACAAGTTTATTAAATTGGCACTACAATATAGAAATGATAGCATGTTGTTGAGGGCCTTGAGGAAGAATTTTTTAAGATTCTGTGTGTCTATGGACATAGAAATCAAGGAGAAGTACTATGTTGTTTCATTTCTTAGAGAACACTCCCCTCACCCTCATCTTAATGCTTATCTTGTTGGACCAAGGGATTGAGGGACACCTTCTATTTCAATTGAAGGTCACTCAGAGACTATGGTTGCTTATAATGGAACATAGGATGTAAATGTTGTGGTTCATGGGCATGTAGCTCACCCAAATATTGCTCATGTGGTTCAAACAGAGAGGGAACCAATTGCAAGATATGACTTTTTTTCTCATGGTTTGCATTTTTAGGAGGAAACTGAAGCTCAAAATGAGAACTCACTTTAGGTGGTGTGTATGGAGGAGTAGTATATTGGTTTTAAGTAAGATTTTTTTTTCTATTTTGCATGAAGTCCAATTTTTGTGGCAACAATGAAGTAGTGAAGTTTTTCCATGAGCTATTTATAGGGTTAGCTCTTGCTCGGATTTTCTAGATATTGATATGTTACAGAAAATTTTTGTTTTGTAAACCTTCCCATCTGCATTATGGTTAAAAGTGATTATCAGAAAGGTAGATTGGGTATCAATATAGGATTTTTTCCTTATCAAAAATGAGCTCTATGTAAAAGCTTTTATATATATATATATATATATATATATATGCAGGCCCATGTGCCTTTTAATTAAAAAAAGTTATTTACTTGCAAAAAAATTTAGAAAAATGTGGCACATCCAAGAATGTATCCTCTACTTATACTAAAAGTTTCAAAAAAACAAAATTTTCTTGTACTTAGGTTGGTCAGACATACAATTGCTTTTTTTTTCTTGAAAATTTAGTACTACTGCATTGAAATTTTAAATTTTCACCAAATACATTTACTTTTTAACAAAACAAAAACTAGTAATATAGAAACTACATTCAATTTTCTACAAATTCTATTCTCTACATATTTTTCAAATTATGTTAATAACCTATTCAAATTTTAATGTCAAGTTTCCTAGCTTTGTTTTTCCAAATTTTCATTGCCACCTAAGGGCCTAGTTTGGACCCCCATGTTCCTACACTATCCCAAAATAGAACTGTCATACGCAAATATTGAAACCATTTGATAAACATATTCATTCCAAAAATCTCATTCAATTGTACAAATACATTCATAACTACAAATGTTCAACCACTAAGAAATTTTCAAAGCTCCACTACTTGTAGCTACATGTGAACAAAAAATAAGGAAATTTAATAATGTTTATTGAAGTAAATTCAAGGAGAAGCTAACAAAAACCAACAATGTGTTTTAAAATAGGAACTATAGATAGTCATAAGAAAAATAATTCAATATGTTTCACATCAATTCCCACTACTAAATCATTCAATGTAACATGTACAAGTGATTCCACTTAGCTTCCATAAATTTACTCTCCTAGCAACCATGATAATTTAAATGTATAGTAAAATCAACATGCCATGACAATAAACCCTAACTATGGTGAAAATAAACATGTTAAGAATTAATAATATTACATGTAATTCAAACCTTATGAAACCTAGAGGAAATATTTTCAATTTTAATAATATTAATCCTCATAAATATGACTAAGATCACAAGAACTCATGAAGGAATTCATAATATTAAAATTCAATCTCATAATTATAGTCATAATGTAATATCTCACATAGAAACATTTGGAAAATATCTTAAATTATTGAAATCTACAACATAATATAAAGTATTTTCCAAGTATCTTCAAACTATTTCAAAACATATAGAGAAATGCCGACAAAACCTTGTCAACGTATTCATCAATCTTGCAGCCACTTAAACTCCTTAAATAAAAACTTTTTGGACTTCTTGGATTGATATAATTCTATTTAATAATATAAAATAAGATAATATAATAGAAATATCTACAACAACAACAAAAATAGTAAAATTTAGAAACACACAAATCTTGAATACACTATAAAGAACACACTAAAAATTTACTATTTTATTTTGAACTAAAATAAAATACCTCCAACACCTAGAGATGGTCTAGAATAGAAACATAAATATAAATAAGCTTCTCACAACAACAACAAAAAATCCCACAACATACTGCACCAAAAAACAAACCTCATGCACATAGATTTCACCTACAAAATACAAACAACACAACACACACAAATCAATGAAACTACTGTAAATCCTTAAGATCCAATACAATTCCTAAGTGAAATTTTCTCTAGGATACTAATTTGGTTTCATCTAGAGTCTTTATCCTTCATTAGGTTTTCATAGAAGAATGTATTGTAAAGGCAAAGCCCACGCAAATAAATATAGTAAAATAATTGAACTAATGCAACCCAAATGGGAAGATAAATAATTTATTACACAAGACTTGGCCCTCAAAATCCAACACCCAACTTGGAGAGAAAATAAATTTTAAATTATATTTCAAATTCCCATTCTAAACTACATACCCAAAAATGACTTGTCATATGATGTTGAATAATGGCATGTCATACCTATATCATAAGTGACATAGAATCTACAAATTTTAGTATTTGACCACATCATAAGCATCACCAAGAATCCCACTCTTCAGTTGGAGTAACTATTACAATATTTAATTTTTATATTTAAATGTCCAAATATTAATTTTAATTATTAAATTCTATCAAAGACAAATAAATTTCAAATTATAATTCCCCTATTAGTTTACCTTAGCCCAAGAAATATTGGAATTGGGTTGATAATTTCTTGACTTAAATTAATTTGAAAGGATACATGACGCATAACTTGAAACTTTCCACCTTAACACATCAAAGAAAACTTATGAAAACATGATATGAATACATTACACAAGAAAAAAATTTATCATCAAATTGTTGAAGACATTATAGTGCAATTGCAATCAAGTTTAACATTGGTTTGAAAATATAATGAAATGGTCAGTAGAAAAAAAAACCCATATTTTTAACTTGTGGAATGGATACATCATGATGTTCACTTGTAAATCATAATATAGAAATGAAACATATGTCAACTTAAAAGTGTGACTATTGTATGCAAAAAATTCCAAGGGTGAAATTTAACCATCATAGCATCGATTTCAACTTACTAAGCATCAAACCATCTAAATACAAATTAATTTATTCAAAATAAACTTAGAAGATAATACTATGGTAACAACTAAAATAATAACAATTGTACCTTATTAGGGTAAGTGCACAAATATGAGGGGCCAAAAAGGGGTCTTAAGTGGCCACTTTTTTTCTGAAATCAGGAAACACTGACCTTAGATGAGAAATTGAGGAGAGTTACTCTCAAAATTTTAGATGCAACGACAACAAGGGTCCTAGTGCTCTGAGTCTACTTTCTAGACTACTAATTTTTTTTAAATGGTACAAATTAAGGGGTTCAAAAAAGGAAGCCACAAAAGTTGGTGTTGTTTTTATCAAAAAAACATAACATATCGTCTGTTGTGGCTCCCTCAAAAGGTTTTTTTTTTGGGTACTTTTAAAATCACTTCAGTGATAGATTAGATAACAACATGTAGTTTATGCCTAATTTTTCTAATAATTTTTTAATGAATATATGTTTTTTAACTAATTTTCAAAGTGGAAACATCCTAAAAAATAAAATTTTGGTCATATTACCCCTATAATTTTTGAAACTAATCGAAAATCAATTTTTTTTAATATGTTTCGAAATGAATGGTTAAAAATAAAGTTAAAAATACCAAACATTTGTTTTTGAGAAAAAATGGACACACAAACAAAATAAATTAAAGATGAAAGCCTTAACATTTCAAAATGTGAAAAAAATTACATCATTAAATAGGTGAGAGAGATCCTAACATTACCCAGGTACAATTGATTTACTCATCCTTGAAACACATGCAAACCTAATGGTTAGCATAAGGGTTAGCATGAATGAGATTATGTGAAATTTTGTAGAATATGAAAAAACATGTCTTTCAACATTGGGAAGGCACTCCAAGCCTTTGGGTTGGAAATCCAAAGCAAATCCAAGCCAAAGGCTTGGGGATTCCTAAACAATAACGTGAGTGCATTATAATGCACGTGTGTTATGGCTTGCCTTACATTTTACTTCATTTTTCTTATTTTTGCATTATGTTTCCCAAAGAATAACATAACACGAGCACGTTATAATGCTCTCATGTTATGTCTCACCTAAAAGTGTTTATGTGCAAGTTTGTTAAATGTATGTTTGATTTATATATGTTTGTATATATTTGTATGTATTTATGTATGTATGCATGAATGTATGTATGTATTTATGTATGCTTGTATGTATGTATGTATGAATATATGTATGTATGCATGTATGTATGCATGCATGCATGATTTTATGTATGCATGTATTAGTGTATGCTTGTATGTATGTATGCATGTGTATGTATGAATCTATGCTTGTATGTATGTATCTATGCATGTATCTATACATGTATGTATGTATGTATGTATGTATGTAATGATTTTGGGTTTAGGGTATATAAGGGTGAGGGTAGGTTATAGGGATGAGGTTCTAGGTTTCAAGGTTTAGGGTTTAAGGTATAGGGTTGAGGATTGAGGGATTAAGGATTAATTAATAGGTTGAGGGTATAAGGTAGAGGTTTGAGGGTTTATAGTTGAGGGATAATATTTAGCTCATTGAATGTATAAGATTAAGTGTGTAAGGTATAGAGGTTAGGGTTTAGGATATTGGGTTTAGGTTTTATGGTATGGATTAAGGGTATAAGGAATAGGGTGAGGGGTTAAGGGTGTATGATTTAGGGTTTGAGTATAGGTTGAGGGACAATATTTAGGGTGTAGGGTTCAAGGTTTAAGGTATAAGGTTGATGATTGAGGGATTAAGGATTAAGTATATGGTTGAGGGTTAAGGATTTATAGCTAAGGGATAATGTTGAAGGGTCGAGTGTCCAAGGTATAGGTTTCAAGGTTTAAGGTTGAGAGTATAAGGCATATGGATTAGGGTTGAGGGTTTAGGGCATAAGTATAGATTGAGGGTATAGGGTATAGGGTAGAGGTTTGAGGGTTGAGGGTTTATGGCATAAGTATAGGTTGAGGGTATAGGGTATAGGGTAGAGGTTTGAGGGTTGAGGGATAATGTTCAAGGTTAACTATCCAAGGTTAAGTGTATATGGTATAGGTCCATTAGCATTTAAGATATTGGATTGACATATTAGTTCTTAAGTAACCAGTTGAGGGTTGAGGTTGTAGGGTGTAGAGTTTAAGGTTTAGGGTTTAAGGGTTTAAGGTTGAGGGATTAGAGTTGAAGGTTGAGGGTTTAAGGGTTGAGAATTTAAGGGATAAGGGTTTAAGGGTTGAGGGTTTAAGGTTTGAGGGTTGAGGTTTTAAAGGTTGAGGGTTTATGGTTGATGGTTTAAGGCTTGATGGATCATGGATTGATAGTTTAGGGTTTTGGGGATTAGGGTTGAGGGTTGAGAGATTAGGGTTTAAGGTTGAGGGTTTATGTATAGGGTTTAAGGATTAAGGGTTGAGGGTTGAGGGCTAAAGGATTAGGGTTTAAGGGTTAAGGTTTTGAGGTTTAAGGGTCAAGGGTTTAGGGTTTAAGGTATTAGGGTTTAAGGGTTGAGGGTTAAGATATTAGGGTTTAAGCTATAGGGTTGATGTATTATATTTGAGGGTTTAATGTATTTGGTAGAGGGGTGAGGGTTTAGGGTTAAGGGTTTAAGGTTTGAGGATTGAGGGTTTAGGGTTTAACATATAGGTTTGAGGGTATAATGTATAATATAGAGGGTTTATAGTTGAGGGTTGAGGGTTGAGGTTTGAGGGTTGAGGGTTGAGGGTTTAGGGATTAGGGTTTATGAGTTAAGGGTTGAGGGATTAGGGTTTAAAGTATAGGGTTGAAGGTTGAGGGTTGAAGCTTTAAGGGTGAGGGTTGAGATTTGATGGTCTAAGGATTGAGGGTTGAGGGTTTATGGTTTAAGAGTTGAGGGTTGAGGGATTAGGGTTGAGGGTTGAGAATTTAAGGGTTGAGGGTTTAATATATTAGGGTTTAAGGGTTGAGGGTTTAAGGGCTATGGGTTAATAGATTAGGGTTTAAGGTATAGGTTTGAGGGTTTAATGTATAGGGTAGAGAGTTTGGGGTTCAAGGTTTAGGGTTTAAGGGTTGAGGTTGAGGGTTGAGGGTTAGCGATTTAAGGTATGGGGTTAAGGAATTAGGGTTGAGGGTCTAATATATAGGGTAGATGGTTTAAGGGTTAAGGGTGTATGGTTTAAGGATTGAGGGTTAAGGGATTAGGGTTTAAGGGTTTAGGGTTCAAGGTTTGTGGGTTGAGGGTTGAGGGTTTAGGGTTTAAGGTATAGGGTTGAGCGATTAGGGTTGAAGGTCTACTGTATAGGGTAGAGGGTTTACAATTGAGGTTGAAAGGCTGAGGGATTAAGGGTTTAAGGGTTGATGGATTACGAGTTTAAGGGTTGAGGGTATAAGTTTGAGGGATTAGGGTTAATGGTTTAATGTATAGGGTAGAGGGTAGAGGGTTGAGGGTTGAGGATTGATGGTTTACTATATAGTGTAGAGGGTTGAGGGATTAAGGATTTAACGATTGAGGATTTAAGGGTTGAGGATTTAAGTTATAGGGTTGAGGGATTAGGATTGAGGGTCTAATGTATAGTGTAGAGGGTTTCAGGGTTTAGGGTTTAGGGTTTAAGGGTTGAGGTTTGAGGGATTAGGGTTTAAGGGTTTAGGGTTTAAGGTTTTAGGGTTTAAGGGTTGAGAGTTGAGGGATTAGGGTTGAGGGTTGAGGATTTAGGTTTTAAGGTATAAGGTTGAGGTATTAGGGTTGAGGATCTAATGCATAGGGTAGAGGGTTTACAGTTGATGGTTGAGGGTTGAGGGATTAAGAGGTTGAAGAGGTATAGGGTAAATTATTTTGGTTGAGGTTTAATGTATCTGGTTGAGGGTTAGGGGTTTAGGGTTGAAGTTAAGGGTTTAGGGTTGAAGGTATAGGGTTGAGGGTTTAATGTATAGGGTAGAGGGTAAAGGGTTTAAGGGTTTAAGGGTTTAATGGTTGAGGGATTAGGGTTGAGGGATTAGGGTTGAGGGTTTAATGTATAGGGTAAAGGGTTGAGGGATTAAGGGTTTAAGGATTGAGGGTTTAAGGGTTGAGGGTCTAATGGTTGAGAGATTAATGTATTAAGGGTTTAAGGTTTATAGTTGAGCCCATTAGGCTTAAGGTTTTAATGTATAGGGTAGAGGGTTGAGGGTTGAGGGATTAGGGTTTAAGGTTTTGGGATTTAAGTTTTGAATATTGAGGGATTAGGGTCGAGGCTTGATGATTTAGAGTTTAAGGTATAGGTTTAAGGGATTATGGTTGAGGGTATAATATATAGGGTAGAGGGTTTATAATTGAGGGTTTATGGTTTTGGGATTAAGGGTTCAAGGGTTGAGGGTTTAAGGGTTGAGGGTTGAGGGATTAAGGGTTTAAGTGTTGAGAGTTTAATGGTTTAGGGATTAATATATTAAGGGTTTAATGTATAGGGTAGAGGGTTTAAGGGTTTAAGGGTTTAAGGGTTGTGTGATTAGGGTTGATATTTTAATGTATAGGGTAGAGGGTTGAGGGTTGAGGGATTAAGATTTTAAGGTTTGAGGGTTTAAGTGTTGAGATATTAATGTGTTAAGGGTATAAGGTATAGGGTCTATTGATTAGGGTTGAGGATTTTATGTATAGGGTAGAAGTAGAGGATTGAGGGTTGATGGATTAGGGTTTAAGGGTTGGCTATTGAAGGATTAGGGTCGAGGGTTGAGGGTATAATGTATCAGGTGGAGGGTTTAAAGTTGAGGGTTGAGGGTATAAAGCTTGAGGGTTGAGGGTTGAGGGTTGAGGGCCTAAGGGTTTAAGGGTTGAGGGATCGATGTATATATGGGGTTGATACATGGTATAGGGTTTAAGGGTTTAGAGTTTAAGGGTTTAAGGGTTGAGGGTATAGGGTTTAAGGGTTGAGGTTTGATGGATTAAGTGATTAAGGGTTGAGGGTTTAAGGGTTGAGGGTTGAGGATTTAAGGTATAGGGTTGAGGGTTTAAGAATTTAAGGTTTAAGGTTTAAGGGTTTAGGGTTTCGGGTTTAAGGGTTGATGGATGATAGATTAGGGTTTAAGGGTTGAGGGTTTAGGGTTTAAGGGTTTAAGGTTGAGGGATTATAGTTGAGGGTTGAGGATTTAAGGGTTACGGGTTTAAGAGATTAGGATTTTATGGTTGAGGGATAAAATATTAGGTTTTAAGTTATAGGGTTGATGGATTACGGTTGATGGTTTAATGTATATGGTAGAGGGTTGAGGGTTGAGGGTTTAAGGGTCAAGGTTGAGGGTTTAAGGGTCAAGGTTGAGGGTTTAGGGTTAAGGATTTAAGGTATATTGTTGAGGGATTATAGTTAAGGGTCTAATGTATAGGGTAGAGGGTTTAAGGGTTGAGGGTTTAGGGTTTAAGGGTTGAGGGTGGAGGGATTAGGGTTGAGGGTCGATGGTTTAGGGTTCAAGGTATAGGGTTGATGGACTAGGGTTGATGGTCTAATGTATAGGGTAGAGGGTTTATAGTTGACGGTTGAGGTTTGAGGAATTAAGTGTTTAATGGTTAAGGGATTAAGGGTTTAGGGGTTGAATGATTAATTGTTTAAGGTATAGGGTCAAGGAATTAGGGTTGATGTTTTAATGTACAGGGTTGAGGGTTGAGGGTTGAAGGATTAAGTTATTAAGGGTTTAAGGTATAGGATCAAGGGATTGGTGTTGAGGGTTTAATGTATAGGGTAGAGTGTTGAGGGTTAAGGGTTGAGGGATTAGGGTTTAAGGGTTGAGGGTTTGAGGGTTGACTATTGAGGGATTATGGTCGAGGGTTGAGGAATTACAGTTTAAGGTATAGGGTTGTGGGATTAGAGTTGAGGGTATAATTTATAGAGTAAAGGATTTAATGTTGAGGGTTGAGAGGTGATGGATTAATGGTTTAAGGGTAAAGGGTTGAGGGATTAATGGTTTAATGTATAGGGTCAAGGGATTAGGGTTAAGGTTTTAATGTATAGGGTATAGGGTTGAGGGTTGACGATATAAGGTATAAGGTTTTAGGGTTTAATGGTTTAAGGTTGGAGGGTATAAGGTTCCAACATTGATGGTTGAGGGTTTAAAGTTGAGGGTTGAGGGTTGAGGGTTGAGGATTTAAGGGATTATGGGTTGAGGATTTAAGGGTTTAGTATTTAAGTTATAGGGTGGATTGATTAGGGTTGAGGGTCTAATGTATAGGGTAGAGGGTTTATAGTTGAGGGTTGAGGGATTATGTTCAAGGGTTGATAGTTTAGGGTATAGGGTTAAGGGTCTAATGTATACTGTAGATGGTTTATAGGGTTGATGGTTGATGGTTGATGTTTGATGATTGATGGTTGATGGTTGATGGTTGATGGTTGATGGTTGATGGTTGAGGCTTTAAGTGATTAAGGGTTGAGGGTAGAGAATTTAAGGTATAGGGTTGATGACTTAGGGTCGAGGGTCTAATGTATATGGTAGAGGGTTAATAGTTAAGGGTTGAGTGTTGAGGGATTAGGGTCGATATTTGAGGGTTTAGGGTTGAGGGTTGAGGGATTAGGGTTGAGGATCTAATGTATAGGGTTGATGATTAATGGTTAATGGCCGAGGATTTAAGGATTTAATGGTTGACGGTTTAAGGGTTGAGGTTTGAGGGTTTAGGGATAGGGTTTATGGTTGAGGGTTAAGGGATTAGGGTTTAAAGGTTGAGGATTTGAGGGTTTATAGTTTAAGGGTTGAGGATTGAGGGATTAGGATTGAGAGTTGAGGGTTGATGGTTTAGGGTATAGGGTAAAGGTATAGGGTTGAGGTTGTAGGGTTTAGGTTTTAAGGTATAGGGAAGAGTATTGAGGTTGTAGGTGTGGCATAGAAAATTGGACATTCTTGAGAAATGAGACAATTTCACGCTTAATTTGGACCTAATTTTTTGTACCCTTGCATCATTTATTCTTCAAAACAACACTTATAGTCCCCTAAGACTGATTATTTTTTATCTAGAGGCCGGTTTCACTTGAAAAATAATCTAAATCCTGATAAACACCACTTAATTCACTCAAATCCTGAAACCCCACCTCCAAAAACCACTAGTGGGACCCATTCACCACCTTGGGAAAATGAGTCCCCTTTGGTGGGACCTATTCACCAAGGGTGGTGAATAAGTCCCTTTCGGGGGGAAATTCAAATTTGAGTGGGAATTTAATCAATTCAACTTAATTTTTCAATGGATGTTGGCATCTTAGGTCTAAATAACGAGAAAATTAGGTGTTGATGCTTATAAATACACATTTTAGGTCATTTTTCACATCTCTTATCCATTTTACAAAAGAAAAATCAAAATTCAAGTGTTAGGAGTCTTCCACAATAAGTTTCATTTGCATTTTTTCCAACAAATTTGAAGCTTTAGGGTAGCAAACTAGGTTTTTTGTAGGTCTTGAAGCTCACTTTTCATTCAATATTCAAAATGACAAAGAGTTGATTATGGATGCCTATGGTGAATCATGGAGAAATCTAGGTTGAGGAGATGCAACTCGCCATCAAATCACACCTAAAGACTTGTTTTCAAAGTGATTTTATCTTCCATTTCCCTCCATCTTCAAATTTAAGGTTTGCATTTCATTTGCATGTTATTTACATCTATTTGATATGTTGTAGGGTTTCTAGGGTTGAAGTCTTGCATCATTAAAATCACATTTATTCATCTTATTCTAGTACATTAGAATAGGGTTTTGTCATACTTTTGATTTTCCTAGTCTTTAACACACTTAAGGCTAGGGTTTTATGCAAATTTTTATCAATTCAAGGTTTGATTACCCAACTTAGGGGTTTGAACAAGGAAAACCCCCCATTAGATAACAAAATTTAAGTTATTTTACAAGTATTTTTTGAGATTTTGATCTGGGTTCCTATCAGGAAGTGTTGTGTAGGTGACAAGGTGCAGGTTTGAGATTTGAGTTTACAGAAAATTGAAAAAGGACTAATTCTCCATGGATGGAAAAGGAGTACCACTTGAGGTGGCTATCAAAGTTAAGTGAAATTTCTAGTAACCATTAAACATAAACCAGTGTTTGGGCAGAAAACCCTGACTTGGGACTGATTCACCCAAGGTGGTGAATGAGTCCTAGTTAGCCAAAAATTGAACTTTTCCATATTTTCTAAGTGGTTTTCAGTCTTCATTAGTCTTACAAGTGCACACATTCTGAGTTACAATTTTATGTTTAGTTCTATTTGCATTTTTTCTCATCCTTTTAAGTCTTTTGCAATCGTCACTATGTTTTCAAACATTGCACATTTCATTAGTTTTGCATTGATAATCAATCAATTTCATCACTTAGATACATTTCAATCATTGCATTTAGTCATAATTCCTTCTTGAATTCCTTAATTTGAGTGAACCACCTTAGTTTTAGGGTTTTGTCTCTCTCCTTTTAGGTGAAAAACCCTAAGAGTGCAAGAGAAGTACATAGAAACTCATAAAATTGTTGGTTCTGTAGGGTATAGGGTATAGTGTTAAGGTGTAGGGTCTAGTGTTTAGGGTTTAGGATTTAAGATATAGGGTTTGCACAAGCTTTATTGTATAGGGAATTATGGTCAAACTTCATACTATACACAAAATGAGACATAAATAACACTTACAAGATGTCATAATTGGTCAAAGAAAGGTCGCATCGATGCACCTCAACCCAACCCCCTATTGACACATGATAAGAGTTAGAAAACCTTTACAAAATCAAAATTTTTCTAAAATGCAAGCATGCTTTGGAAAATTTGAAATATGGATGTTTTAAGAGAAATCCCAAACACACATTATAATGTGAGAATGTTTTTTATTTCTCTAAAAATGGTAAAAAAGGTAGGACACCCATGATCCAGGGCCACATGCTATGTTATTCTCCTGCTTCTGTGTGTGATCTGACAAAAAAACACTTTTTCATGCTTTTGGGGAAAGCACTTGCAATTTCTACACATTCCACCCCCTTTTTCTAGTTTCCCAACTTATGAAGGAGGAAATAATAGATTTTTTACATCAAATTTGATTATATGAACTCAAATATTCATGTTTGTAGTGCTACAATGTTAATTATGATTGAATTGTTATAATTTAACATTATACGTTGGTTAATTCTATAGTTTTTAGTAATTCTATTAGAGTTATATAGAATTGAACATTGAAAAGGAAGCAAGTTCATGAAAATATCAAATTGTTGAGGATTTTGATGCAACAATAAAAAAAGACTACACATAATTGGGTAGTTTCTCAATCGAATCTCCAATTTTAAGTTAAATGTCAAGTTTTTATACATATTCTTTTTACATTTTACTTCATTCTCTTATGTTTCTTTATCACTTCTTATCATACATGATTAATACAATGCTTTGATTTTGTTATCATGTTAATTTTGGGATTAGGTTTTTTTAAGTATTCAAAATTATGAGTGCTCAACATACATAGCCTTAATCAAATACATTAGAGTTTGCTAAGGGATTAGATTAGATTTTGTTAAAATGCATATTCCATGTATCCTATAAAATTTGAAGTGCTTTATGCTCCATTTGTAATTTTTCCATGCTTCTTGTGAAATCATGTCACATTTCAACTTTGTCAAAACTTATTATGTTCACTTCAACTTCAAAATTAAATTAATCGCTAGAAACTTTTCAAACCCTCTATGGTTGGGAAACAACTTCAACTTCACGACAAACTAGAAAAATTCACCTATAGATAAAAAATAATCCAAATGAAAATATTGGTTAAGGTCTGATATAAAATGTGTAACCAACTCAACACCCTTTTATATAAATTTACACTCAGATCCGAATATTCAATGCTCACAAGCATCAAATAAAAATGTTGATAGGATTGGAAATAAGTGAATAAATCCTCAAATGAAAACAACTATTAGAAAATGAAGCCCTAGGGTATCAAAATTACATGTATCTAAATTAGAGACCAATTAATCACCTTCAAAATATATTTATTTGATTTGCTACTTGTTAGAGTAGTTTAAATAAACTTTTTGATGAGTGTTTTTTCATTGCACAACATAGATAAAAAAAAAGTGTTCTACCTCTCTTGAAAGGTGGCTTTCTTTAGGAAACTTCAGAAAATGACCCCAAGGTTCTGGATGTCAAGCCTTGACTCATAAAAAAGGATTAGTAGTTGATGTGATTAGCTGGTATCACAGGGGGAATTTATGGTTTTAAAATGTTGGAAGCTGATAATACTTAATAAGGGTTTTATGAATTGTAAAAATGCTTGCAAACCTTAACTAGAAATTCCAAATCTGAAATCTAAATTTACCTTATTACATCAAATATAATAGCTGGAGTGATTTATCAGTTATAATAGTGAGTGATGCTTTTCCTCCTATTATTATCCCAAATTTGACAAATAAAATGTAAGATATATAGGGTTTCAAAGAGATCTAATCTAAAACTGGTGAACAATCATTCAAATGGCTAATGTTTTTGATGGAAAAATCCCCAATAAATCCTATATTTTCTTAATCCAAGAGAAATCCTAAAACTCCATAGAAATGGTGCAACCTTCAAAGGAATCTAAAATACTTTCAAATTGTAAACATTTAAACATATACCCATTTTTGGCATAATATGAACAAACATTCATAGTTGAAATATTGCATAAAATGGCTCAAAATAACCATACAATTTAACTTATAAGCATCAAATTACAAATGGTATGAGTAGTAGACTTATCCAATATAATAATATTCTTCAACATGGTGCAGGAGCACCTAGGCTAACCTCCATAGTTAGGACATTTTGGCTTGTATCTGACATTAGCCAAGTCAGAGTTATTGTGTATTTGTTTCGGACCTTAGAAGGTCATTGTTGTGGTTAGGTGAATTAGTCATTAGGACTAAGATCCACCAATGTTTAGTTATCATTAATAGTTTTGCTCTGTTTGAGCCTAAGTTGGAATTAGAGTCTTAAATGTGTTCTAAACACATGAATGTTGTTAGAAAGACGCCATGAGGCAGTTAAGGGAGTTGGTTGCTTGAAATACAGGAGTTAGAGGTCCTAAGAGTTAGGATGATGGCATAAGGACAAGTTGCCAAATGTTGTTGCAAAGTTGTCATGGCAACATTTTCCATTATGGCAAATGTTGCATGCAACTCGGTTATCTTGGATCCCCTAAAAGATAGGAGTGTGGGATTGACCAACACACCCTACAAACATGGTAAATGGCATCTATGAAAGGAGGTGGCTCTAATTCAAGAAGTTAGAGTTTTTGTAATCAAGTTTTTGTTTTTGGAATAGAAGATAACTCTGCATTTTCTGTGAATTCCGAATGTTTTGAAGTGACAGTGATACAAAGTGGATTGAATGTACTGATTTTACCTTGGATTCATGTTCATAGTGTAGTTCTAAGTCTTTTCCATCTTGAAAGAAAGTTAATTTGAGTTGATTTGGTATTTTGAATTCATAAGTTAGGGTATAAGGGTTTATTTTGGTCTTGTCCTGACCAGTTTTCCTTTTTATGGCTCCCCCATGAAATCTAGCCATGGGAATTTCCCGAGAATAGATGGATTTGTTAGGGGAGCCATTAGTCTGTACATATTTAGGGTTAGGAGTCATGAAGAGTCAAGCAGATATTTTTAAAATCAAACCCTAGGCGAGTTTAGAGTGCCCGATTAGAGGTTTGACAGTGAGGAATTGAAGAACATAGGCAGGGAATTGAGGTACAGTACGGAAAAAGTACGGTTCCAAGTAGGTTACAGTCATATCATAGCATGCTAGAGGGATTGAGGTCTTGACAATCCATTTGTTTAAGTAAAGAGCAAGAAATCAATAGGATCCTAATAATTAGGTCTTTTAGCCCTATTTAACCTAGGTTATAGGAAACCAGTGTACGGAGGGCTTATGGGACTGAAACCTTGTGAATCTTTTAGAGGATCAAAAAGGGTATTCGAAAGTGAAATTTGATTTTTAGGTTGTTTGGAAAGTCTAAGCAAGAAAGACAAAAAGGTCACTGTCAAGGGCTACAAGGAATTAGGCCTCATTAAGACAAAATCTTGGAATCGGTAAAAAAGAAGATTGAAGACCATCCAATATGGATCTAGTTGGATGTGTATGGCATGTTTCCAGTATCTCTGACACCCCTGCAATCAATTCAAGGTTTTGTGTGTAGATGGCACTTAGAGTCTTCTAAGTGTAGGAGAGAGTTTGCCAGTTCAAGGTGGTGTTAGTCTTTCAAGGTGAAGCCCAAGGTTGGAAACTCTTGAAGAGGAGTTGGATCAAGACTTAGTTAATAATCTAAGCCTAACAAGAACCTTGAAGGTATCAGGTTCCTAGATGAAGATAGGGAAAAATCTTCTTAGTTAGTTGTGCAAGAAGGCCTTGGAACACCCACACCATATTGGTATTAGAGCAAAGTTTGATTAGGCTTGTGATTGATGTTGCAACCAACTGAATTAGTAGGAGAGAATACACTAGAGGAAGATAGAACCATGGTGACTAATGTTGAGTTAGCCAAGAAGGTAGAAGAACAAGAAGAGGATAATCGGTTGCTAAGAGAAAGATTGTCCTGAATGGAGAAGCTCCTAGATGAAGTCCAAGAGAAGGCAGATAAGGTAAATGATAAAATAGATCTGAAGGAAGAAAAGGAAGCAAAGGAGAAGGAATTGGACTTGGAGGAGGAAGCTCCAACACCTGACCCTGTTCTTTCCGAAGAAACCTTCTTGAAGGCACTGCAAGCCTTAAGTGGCAAGGCTTGGGAAGGGGTGCCACTATTTAGTGGACAAATGGATCCTGATTCAGTCATGGACTGGATTGAAAGTATAGAGAATCACTTTGAATGTGATGGTATAACAAAAGCCCAAAAATTAAAGGTGGCCAAGTCAAGGTTGAGAGGTTTAGCTCTCACATGGTGGAAGTTTGTACAAGGTGAAAGAGAGAAATAAGGAAAGGGTCCTATAGTTACATGGAGAGGCATGGTAACCAAAATAAAGTAGACCTACCTACCTGATGACTATGAAGTCCAATTGCATAGGAGGAGACATAATCTTAGACAAAAAGATTTGGATGTTCAAGCATACACCGAGGAGTTCCAAAATTTGTGCCTCAGATCAAAGGTGGTTGAAGATGAAAGCATCAAGCTAGCAAGGTATTTGAATGGACTTAAATGGTATATTCAAGAGGACATGAGCCTAGTGAACTTCAAAACTATCTACCAATTTTATCAAATGGCCTTAAAGATAGAGGAGAAAGGCAAAAGGAAGCAAGAGAAAACCTCCAAGAGTAGAGGTAAAGGAAAAGACAGTAGAGGACAAAGAGGTGGCTATGGTGGAAGGAGTTTAGAATCAAGGGCTCAAGGAGAATTCAGGTACTCTGAACAGCAAGAAGGAAGCTCTAGTAGAGGTGGTAGAGGAAGAGGCTCTAGCTCTAGAGGAAGAAGTGGTGGACAAGGAAGAGGTAGTTACTTTTCCAATATGAAGTGTTATCACTGCAATCAAATGGGACACCCTACCTATAGGTGTCTAGAGAAGGGTAGTACTTCTCATGGAGGCGACAAGAGAACTAATCTAGTTCATGATGAGACAAATGCAGCAGAGAAACATTATGAGGTACCATTGAATTTTGAGGAAGGTGAGAACCTCATGATGAGGAGAACTTTGATTAAGGATCCGATTAAAGAGGAGCCAAGCCAAAGGAGGTCCCTGTTTAGGATAAAGTGTAAAATGATGGGGAAAGTATGTAGAGTCATCATAGACTCAAGGTCTACTAACAATATTGTGTCAGAGGAGACAGTCAGCAATCTAAAGTTGACAAGGATACCCCACACCAATCCTTACAAGGTCGCATGGCTCAATAAAGGCCAACATGTCTTGGTAAATGAACAAGCATGGGTGGAGTTCTCAATTGGAAGGTACAAGGACAAAGTATTGTGTGATGTGTTGCCTATGGATGCATGTCACTTGCTCCTAGGTAGACCATGGCAATTTGATCGCCAAGCTATGCATGATGGAGTGAAGAACTCTTATACTTTCAAGAAGGATAAGGTAACATTCAAGACTCAGTCACTATTAGAGGATGCAGAGGTGAAGACAACAAGTCCTAATCTGCTCATGGTTGGTGAAAAAGAGTTCTTAAAAGCCTTGGAAGAAGGGGAAGGAGTTGGCTATGTAGTGATGTTAAGGCCAAGAGAGGTAAGTAATGACAAAGCAGTTGAGAAGCCAAAGTTACCTAAAGAAATACAGAAAATGTTGCAGACCTATGAAGGCATTGTAAGTAGTGGACAACCAGCAGTATTACCCCCTAAAAGAGCCATAAGTCATAGGATAGACTTGATACCAGGGGCTACCCTACCAAATAAGGCAGCCTACAAGATGACCCCTCAACAAAATGAAGAAATAGCTAGACAAGTAAAAGAGCTCCTAAACCAAGGTCTCATTAGGAAGAGCATCAGTCCATGTGCAGTACCCACTGTCCTAGCACCTAAAAAGGGAGGGGAATGGAGGCTTTGTACTGATTCAAGGGCCATAAATAAGATAACCATTAGATATAGGTTCCCTGTCCCTAGGATTGAAGACTTAATGGATTGTTTAGGTGAAGCTAAGTACTATACCAAGATAGACTTAAAGAGTGGTTATCACCAAATTAGGATACATGAGGGAGATGAGTGGAAAATAGCTTTCAAAACTAATGAGGGTTTATATGAGTGGTTGGTTATGCCATTTGGGTTGTCTAATGCCCCCTCCACATTCATGAGACTCATGAATGAAATCCTCAAAGACTACATTGGAAAATTTGTAGTGGTGTATCTTGATGATATACTGATTTATAGAAAAAAAAGAGAAGAGCATCTCAAACAGATAGAGTTGGTTTGCAAGAAGCTACAGGAGGAGAAATTGATGATCAATTTAGAAAAGTGTGAATTCATCAAAACAGAGCTGGTGTACCTTGGATTTGTGTTATCACATGGTAACTTGAAGATAGACAGTAACAAAGTGGAAGCCATCCTAAATTGGCCTACTCCAAGGACAACAACAGAGGTAAGAAGCTTTCATGGCCTTGCTCAATATTATAGGAAATTCATAAGACAATTTAGTGCTATTTGTGCTCCTATGTTGGATACCGTTAAAGGAGGAATGAAGACTAAATTTGTGTGGAATGAGAAAGCTAACAAAAGTTTTGAGTTGTTGAAAGAAAAGATAGCTACCCAACCTGTTTTGGTGTTACCAAGCTTTGAGAAGCTATTCACTATTGAGTGTGATGCAAGCAATGTGGCTATTGGAGCTATTCTCAGCCAAGAGGGTAAACCGGTGGCTTTTCATTCAGAAAATTTAAGTGAAGCCAAGAAGAAGTATTCTTCTTATGACCTTGAGATGTATGCATTGGTCTAGGCTTTAAGGAAATAAAAGCTCTACTTGCTTCCCAAGGAATTCATAGTGTATTCAGACAACCAAGCACTTAGTTTCCTGAATTCACAAGAGAAATTGAGTCACAAACACATGAAGTGGGTGGAATACCTACAAGCTTATACCTTTAATATCAAGCACAAGAAAGGAGTACTCAACAAGGTGGCAGATGCCTTGAGTAGAAGAGTTCTCACAATTCAAGAGATTCAGTTGAAGGGCATGGGAATAGATCATTTCAAAGACCCATATGCAGATGATGAAGATTTTGCAGACATTTATAAGGTATGTGTTGAATACAAGAATCATTTTCATAGTAGATATGTTGAATATACCTTGCAAAGTGATCTTTTGTTTAAAGGGAATCAGTTATGTGTCCCTAGAGGCTCCATTAGAGAGAATTTGATACAAGAAAAGCATAATGGTGCATTGAGTGGTCACTTTGGGATCACAAAGACCCAAGAACTTGTTCAAAGGTTTTAATATAGGCCAAGGATGAATCTAGATGTTAGGAGGTATGTGGAAAGTTGTATAGTGTGTCAAAAGGCCAAGGGTACTTCTTCAAATGTAGGCCTATACCAACCACTGCCTATTCCTACTAGGCCATGGGAATGCTTGAGTATGGATTTTGTAGTTGGATTACCCAAGACAAGACAAGGCATGGACAGTATTTATGTAGTTGTGGACAGATTCAGCAAGATGGCTCACTTTGTGCCATGTAAAACAACCAATGATGCCAGTCAAATAGCCTCTCTTTTCTTCAAAGAGATAGTAAGGATACATGGGTTACCTATGAGCCTTGTGTCAAATAGAGACACCAAATTCATGAGTCATTTTTGGAAGACTCTTTGGCAGAGATTGGGAACTAATTTATCTTTTGGATCTGCATACCATCCCCAAACTGATGGTCAGACTGAAGTTGTTAATAGAAGCCTTGGAAATCTTTTAAGGTGCTTGACCAAGGAGTATGGTCAACAATGGGATTAGTTGATTGGACAAGCTGAGTATGCCTATAATGACACTACGAACAGGTCAACAGGGAAGAGTCCCTTTGAGATTGTCTATGGTCTACATCCTAGAGGAGTCTATGAACTAAGAGACTTAAAGGATGGAGTCAAGGGAAGTGGATATGCTGATGATTTTTCCTATGCAATGCAGGAGATTCATGATATAGTCAGGAAGACATTGATAGAAAACAACATGAAGCATAAGACCAAGGTGGATGAACATAGAAGAGAAGTTCAGTTCAATGTTGGAGACTTGGTGATGGTGCATCTAAACAAGTCTAGGTTACAAAAAGGAGTTCCTCACAAGTTGTAGATGAAGAGGATAGGTCCCTGTCCTATCTTGGCAAAGTATGCAAACAATGCTTTTAGAGTAGAGCTACTGGAAGACAGTGGACTATCCCCTGTTTTCAACATTGTAGACCTGGTTCATTACAAAGGACCACCACCAGACATGGATAAAAGTCTCAATGAAGTCATCCAAGATGTGGAAGAGCTCAAACTACCTTCTGCTACAGTCAAACAAGCTGACAGTATACTGGATACTAGGGTCTACAAGAAGACTAGGACCAAGGAATACAAGGAACATCTGGTTAAATGGCATGGTCAATTTGATTCTAATGCAGTATGGATCAAAGAATTAGAGTTCAAGAAGTTGGGCATTTATTTCAACTTACTCAATCCAAGGGTGGATTGAACTCTTTTGTTTTGGGGAGGATGGTGTGGGAGCACCTAGGCTAACCTCCATAGTTAGGAGATTTCGGCTTGTATCTGACATTATCCAAGTTAGAGTTATTGTGTATTTGTTTTGGACCTTAGAAGGTCATTGTTGTGGTTAGGTGAATTAGTCATTAGGACTAAGATCCACCAATGTTTAGTTATCATTAATAGTTTTGCTTTGTTTAATCCTAAGTTGGAATTAGAGTCTTAAATGTGTTCTAAACACATGAATGTTGTTAGAAAGATGCCATGAGGTATTTAAGGGAGTTGCTTGCTCAAAATACAGGAGTTAGAGGTCCTAAGAGTTAGGATGATGGCATAAGGACAAGTTGCCAAATGTTGTTGCAAATTTTTCATGGCAACATTTTCCATTATGGCAAATGTTGCATGCAACTCGGTTATCTTGGATCCCCTAAAAGATAGGAGTGTGGGATCGACCAAAACACCCTAAAAACATGGTAAATGGCATCTATGAAAGGAGGTGGCTTGAATTCAAGAAGTTAGATTTTTTGTAATCAAGTTTTTGTTTTTGGAATAGAAGATAACTCTGCATTTTCTGTGAATTCCAAATGTTTTGAAGTGACAGTGATACAAAGTG
Organism: Sequoia sempervirens; assembly: GCA_007258455.2. Classification (NCBI taxonomy): domain Eukaryota; kingdom Viridiplantae; phylum Streptophyta; class Pinopsida; order Cupressales; family Cupressaceae; genus Sequoia; species Sequoia sempervirens. The sequence goes on from VDFB02000015.1 coordinate 439,355,992, forward strand.
GATTGAATGTACTGATTTTACCTTGGATTCATGTTCATAGTGTAGTTCTAAGTCTTTTCCATCTTGCAAGCAAGTTAATTTGAGTTGATTTGGTGTTTTGAATTCATAAGTTAGGGTCTAAGGGTTTATTTTGGTCCTGTCCTGACTAGTTTGCCTTTTTATGGCTCCCCCATGAAATCTAGCCACGGGAATTTCCTGAGAATAGATTATTTTTTAGGGGAGCCATTAGTTTGTACATATTTAGGGTTAGGAGTCATGAAGATTCGAGCAGATATTTTTAAAATTAAACCCTAGGTGAGTTTAGAGTGCCCGGTTAGAGGTTTGACAGTGAGGAATTGAAGAACATAGGTAGGGAATTGAGGTACAGTACGGAACAAGTATGGTTCCAAGTAGGTTATAGTCATATAATAGCATGCTAGAGGGATTGAGGTCTTGACAATCCATTTGTTTAAGTAAAGAGCAAGAAATCAATAGGATCCTAATAATTAGGTCTTTTAGCCCTATTTAACCTAGGTTATAGGAAACCAGTGTACAAAGTGCTTATGGGACTGAAACCTTGTGAATCTTTTAGAGGATCAAAAAGTGTATTTGAAAGTGAAATTGGTTTTTCAGGTTGTTTGGAATGTTTGAGCAAGAAAGACAAAAAGGTCACTGTCAAGGGCTACAAGGAATTAGGCCTCATTAAGACAAAATCTTGGAATCAGTAAGAAAGAAGATTGAAGACCATCCAATATGGATCTAGTTGGATGTGTATGGCATGTTTCTAGTATCTCTGACACCCCTGCAATCAATTCAAGGTTTTGTGTGTTGATGGCACTTAGAGTCTTCTAAGTAGAGGAGAGAGTTTTCCAATTCAAGGTGGTGTTAGTCTTTCAACGTGAAGCACAAGGTTGGAAACTCTTGAAGAGGAGTTGGATCAGGACTTAGTTAATAATCTAAGCCTAACAAGAACCTAGAAGGTATCAGGTTCTTGGATGAAGGCAGGGAAAAGTATTCTTAGTTAGTTGTGCAAGAAGGCCTTGGAACACCCACACCACAACACTTTTCCTTTAACAAGAATGAACTGAAACTAAATAACTTGAAATAAACTTGGAAAGCAAGAACAATGCAATAAAATGAAGCAACAAATAATAGAACACCAAAATCAATGCCTTCTTCTTGTATTAACTTCAAAATTATTTACAACAATTCCATATACAAATACAAAATGAGTGATTCAGGACATCTACCAAAATCCTCAAACCATCAAGGGTACTCCAGATCCTAAACACAACTTGAGAAGATCAATTAGAAAATCATGAAAAACTCAGTTATCCTTTCACAAAATCCATCAATTTCACTTGTCATTCACAAGGTTACCAAACATCAAAGTCACCAACTCAACATTCTAAACCTTTATCAGATTCAAGTACATCTTAACCATCACCAAATGGACTGAACCAAAATAATAACATCATTGAAAAAAAACTGAACCAACCAAGTCATTCACTATTCACCAAATTACCCTTTATATTAACTTGTTCCATAAGACCAAAAGACAACAACCATCCACTCTTGCTTCAAACCTTTTACTAGTCTTCCAAGACACTATAATCATCATGTTTTAGATTGAAATAAACCAATAACACGCTTGCATAGCACTGAACCATCAGATTCTTTAATTCTCGTAGTCAATGACCCACTTTGCACCTAAGGTTCACATTGCTCAAACACCCAAAACAAAAAAAATTTTGTCTAGACCTTTCCCAAATCATTTATACACTTTTAATATCATCACTTTGATAGTTATAATACAAAGACAATCACTTAGATCTTTGTTTTCATAGAATTCCACTTTCTTGCAGTCATAGACCAAAATCCTAGTAGTATGGAAACATGGCTAAAAATGGTATACCAACCCATCCATATATAATCTCCATGATAATTTAATTGTTTTACGAACCCATTAATTCAAACATTAACATATCAAAAATTCAAATATTATTGTTTTGGAAAGTATATTTAAAAACCTGACTGTATTGTAACTAATGAGCCCCCAATTAGGCCAAAAATACAAAACAAGTGTTCTTAAATTGCCACCAAAACACCAAATATCCCTAAACAGTCTTAAATGAGGTCACAAAACTTGAGATTCAAAAAAACTTTAGGGAATGAAAGGCCCAATAATACATTGATCTACAAAACCCTTCATTTTAGGTTCCACAATGCTAAAAGAGTGAGGGTTTATTGAAAAAGAACATTGCAAACCTCAAATCCACTTTCCACCACTAACATGTTAGAATGTTCTTGCATATGCTCTAGGAACCAACTCCCAGCCTCATTGAATGCAATTTCCACCATTACCAACTTGTAGCCATCTATTTACATAGGAAAACCCTATATTTTTTGAGAGATCAACAACCAAACATTAGGATCTTGTCTTCCCCTGCACTTATCAACACACACATCTTAAAACATCCTATAATAATGTACTCCACTGAACTAAAAATCTTAAATCCGTGGAGTAGTTATTAAGAACCTAACTAGACTCTCAAACCCTTATAGTCGGTTTGTAGACCAGTATGCAAAGATTAGACTCAAAATAATGTTTTATTCAATCAAATTCCTTCAAAATAGTATTGAATGAAAGATAACTCACTAGTATATCTAAAACAACAAGAGTTAGAGCCTAAGACATCAGTACAGGCCATAAAACTGGTAAATAACAGAGATAAAACACTGTATGTTATGAATAGGGTACTTTTATTAATGGAAACTCTTCAAGAATACAATCTTTAGATGTTGCCTTAGCCTTTCAATTATTTTTAAAGAGGTTTACATCAGTTATAACACCTTCCTTTCCATATTCAACTAACTAACCACCTTTTACAATGAGATGACTCTTCACATTCTTGTCTTTTTTTTTTGCATTTTGCAAGTTTTGCAATTTGTACAACAAAATAACATTTTTTTGTAAATTGACATAAATAACCCCCTAGAGACCTGTTTAAGGACTCAAATAAATTAATAATTATCTATACATGACTCCTTTACATGCACATCATGATAGAGATTTAAATTTTACAAAATTTCCAATTGGAGACAAATAACACTATTAGGTGCTCCTGCACCATCCAACCAGCCTTAAAAAACTTTCCAAGTCCCTTTGGAAACATGTTCCTATAGTTCATTCTTCTTCAAAACTGCATATCTTCATCAACTTTTCATTTTTATTAGCATACCTTTGTCTTTTGCTTTGTCTTCATTCTTGTCTTCACTTGTCTTTTCTTTGCCTTTTTCCTTTCCCTTTCTCTATTCATCAGGTTCACAATCATTCTTCTCATTCAAAAGGACACATGACTATCCTTTCATAGTTCTCAACTTTCCACTAAATATTTCTCAACCAAAGGACACAAGACTGTCCTTTCACATTGCTTCTCTAAGAAATCTTTCCTTTTTTCCATAATTCATCTTTGACCTTCTCTGACCAATCATCTTTTCATCTACTCCCATCAATGGAGTACTCTCAAACTGAATTACAACTCTTCAAATGGCTGAAAACTCAAGTGCTTCTTAAAACAGGTATCCATCTCACTTACTACCTCACCACACCAACTCAATAAAACATCCATCTTACCCAACAATAGATATTGGAAGCTACCTCACTCTCTTTATGCACCTTATACCAAGCTTAATATCCATTGGAGGATGGTGAACACAAACCTCATCTTGTCTGCTAACACACAACTTCTCAGAACTCTTCCTCTCTACAACTTAGATGGATCAAGAACCTGCAACCAACAACTCAACAAAAACTTAACCAAACATCAAAATAAGATAGCTCTGATACCAATTGATGCAGAGCATCTACCAAAATCCTCAAACCATCAAGGGTACTTTAGACCCTAAACACAACTTGAGAAGATCAATTAGAAAATCACCAAAAACTCAGCTATCCTTTCACAAAATCCATCAATTCACTTGCCATTCAGAAGGATACCAAACATCAAAGTCACCAACTCATTATTTCAGACCTTTATCAGATTCAAGTACATCTTAACCATCACCAAATGGACTAAACCAAAACAATCACATCATTGAAAAAACACCGAACCAGCCAAGTCATTCGCTATTCACTAAATTACCCTTTATATCAACTTGTTCCACAAGACCAAAATACAAAAAGCATCCACTCTTGCTTTATACCTTTTACCAGTCTTCCAAGACACTGAAATCATCATGTTTTAGACTGAAATAAACCATTAACACACTTGCATATCACTTAACCATTAGATTCTTTAATTCTTGTAGTCAATGACCCACTTTTCACCTAAGGTTCACATTGCTCAAACACCCAAAACAACAATTTCTATGTCTAGACCTTTCCCAAACTATTTATAAACTTTTAATATCATCACCTTGATAGTTATAATACAAAGACAATCACTTAGATCTCTATTTTCATAAAATTCCACTTTCTTGCAGTCATAGACCAAAATCCTAGTAGTATGGCAACATGGCTAAAACAGGTATACCAACCCATCCATATAGAATCTCCATGAAAATTTAATTGTTTTAGGAACCCATTAATTCCATCATTAACATATCACAAATTCAGATATTATTGTTTTGGAAAGTATATCTAAAAATCTAACTATACCGTAGTCAATGAGCCCCCAATTAGGCCAAAAATATAAACAAGTGCTCTTAAATCGCAACCAAAAAACCAAATAGCCCTGAATAGTCTTAAATGAGGTCACAAAACTTGAGGTTTGTTGGCATATGGATTCTAGTGTTTTCATTTATGGCAACCCAAGTCATTATTCTGGTCTACAAATCAGGATTTGTTCATACCAACAAGCAGAATGAAGAACAAAGTATTACCAAAGAAGAGAATGAAGAATAGTGTATTTGGTTAGTATGTCAATCTGTATGCTTCACCAGATTATCATCTTGTGTTGTGGATCTCGGGGAAGGTTTTTGAGAATCTATATTATCTTATTGTCAAGTTTTGTGATGCTGCATCAATCAGTGTACAAGTTAGGAGATCCAGTGGAATGATTTTTAGTTTATTTGCTCTTTGGTGGCCGACTCAGTCAATATGGTATGTCATAGATATTTGAGGTATAATTAATTAAGGTATCCTATACTTCAAGATTTTATTTTGTGTCCTAGCTATGATTTAGCTGAATTATGTGGATGCGCATTGAAGATTACTCATAATTTGAGCCGACATTTGAAATATAATTTCTATTCTATTGAAGTTGACATATAGCGATTGAATTCTTGGTAGCGAATATAAATATGAGATTAGAAAATTCATTTTGAAAGGATGAATGTGAGATAGAAGTGTGTACATGTGTGAATATCATATTCAAAGTAGTTGAGAGGCTTCCAAGTGAGCAAAAGAGGATTTATGTGAAAGGAATTAAGTCACAAGTAGAGCAAAGTGCAGGATTAGACAAAAGGTCCAAAATTTGTTTTAAGAGCTTCACCAGAACTGAAACTAGGCATTTGTACATGCTACTTTCTCAGTTCAATTCTTTGTTGCAATCCAAATAAATTTTAAGGCAGTGAGCCTTCTTGATTTTGAGCAGTGAGCTCTAGGCAGTGTTCCTGAATGCATGTGCATTCCCCTTTTCTTCATACTTTTAACAAAGTATAAATTGTGAATTAATCTCCACCATGGTTTTTTCACTAATAGGGTTTCCACGTAAAATTCTTGGTGTTATGGTGTTTTTATTGTCTTCTTCATGTGCTTTCATCTTTACTTTTGTTTAATGTTGTAAATGGTTTAAGATCTGGATTGTAATTTTATTTGCTAAACACTAATTCACCCCCCCTCTCATTGTTCCTTGAGTCCAAGAATTGGTATCAGAGCAAGGTTCCTCTTCAAAATTTTAACAGGTTGAGGTGGATCTTGGAATACAATGGACTTTGGTAGTCTTCAATAACAACTTTTGGTGGCACTTGATGATCTTGATCAGTCTAAAGTAGAAGTCTTGGAACTAAAAGAAAATCTTGAGGATGCTGAAAAATTCATTCATTCATTAAAGGATAAAATCAATGAGTCAAGAGAAAAGAGGAAGGAGCTATGTGATCAGCTGAAGTAGAAAGAAAGTAAATGCAAGGAATGTCTTCACCTAAATCAAACCCTAAAAGAAATAACCGAATAATGCAAGAAGCTTTCCAAAATCAATGCTACTCTAAAACTTGAGATGGAATCTATGGTGTTGAAGCTAACTAAGGAGATTGAAGAGAGAAAGAACAATGAGGAGAATCTGGTCCATTCCTTAAAAGAAAGATCTACAAAATGCAATAGAGTTAATAGTGGATTCATTCAGTTGGAAATTGAACTACAACAATGTAGAAGAAATGAACAAGAGCTTGAATTAAGACAGATAGTTATTCTCATAAATGAACTCACTACTGTAAATGAATACAAGGAGAAGTTTAGGATCAATTCTGCTAAGTGTGATGAGCTAAACAAAGGACAAAAGGATGTGAATGACAAGTGAGGTCTTGGATATGAGAAGGGAGAAAGCTTCATATCTGAATATAAGGATTCCAGACAAAGAAATTAGATGAACAAAGGAAGAAGGTATCCAGTAAGACAACCCAATTCTCAAAATTTTAATGGTCACTGCTTTACTTGTAATAAATTTGGTCATATGGCTTCTTAGTGTAGAAGTAAAATTAATTCAAGCAGTCCATCATTTTCCAGTCAGTTTTTTAGTTGCAACAAGTTTGGTCACAAGTCAGCTGAATGCAGAAGTATGTTTGTCATTATAAGGAATGTTAAATGCTAAACCTATGGAAGATTTGGGCATATTGCTAATAAATGTAGATCAAGAGGAAATCAATGGAATGAATGGTCTAGAAAAAGAAATCCTGTGTTTTACAATTGCAATAAACTTGGTCACATTGCAAGATTATGTAGAAACAAAAACATGGATAGAAGAGGTCTGGTATACCAAGGTAGAGTTTCACAGAAAAATGATAAAGGAAAAGGGAAAGTGACTGTGGAAGAAATAAGACATCAGATGAAGAAAATATGGGTAAGGAAGAGTGTGTTTGATGAAGGAAATAAACCCACACCAAAATCTATTTCTGGTAATTCTTCTAGAAATTGATCTTAGGTCATTGGCCTAGGTGGAGTTTTTCAAGAAAATCCTTTATCTGCCTGTGAGAAGTTGGCTCCAGAATGTAGGAAATTGTTAGTAGTTGTGTTGATAGCCTACAAATGTATTGGTGTTCACTTGTAAAACACCTAGGGAAAAAAATTTAATGCAGTAAAAAGGTTAGGTGTGCGAGTTATAAAAGGGTATTTGGAACCCTCATTTGTCACCTTGTGTTGAAAAAGAATAGAAGAAGAGCCTCTGTAGTAGAATTTTGAAGGAGTAAAAGTTAGTTCAACGACGAATCCATTAGGTATTTCAGTTGCTTATAGAATTCTCTTAATTTGGTGCTCGGTAGAACTTGTTCTGTATGGAAAAGAAAATGAAGAAAATTAAAGGAATGGTGAGTTTAGATGAATATAATAGTAAGAAGATTAGGGATGAGAGAAATTTGTTGTCGATCAATGAATTAAAGTGGCTTGATAGTGCAAAACACAAAATTTTGGACATCTGGAATAAATTTCCCTATTTTTATAACATGGAAGTCATTAGGTTTATCCTAAATAGATTGAATGATGACACTCTAAACCTAGATAAACCCTATCTCATTTTGAAAGAGGTGATTAGAAATCTAATTGGATTATGCAATGTTCTAGTTTTACTGAAAAAGAAGTTGATTCAGAACAAGGAAGTCGAAACCACAACCAGAGTAATAGGAGATCAAAGGGCCTTGATAACTTCAAAAATCAAAGATCCGATAACAAGGCACATTACGCATGGCATCTCATAATATTTTTCAGAAATAGGGAAGACACAACTTCGGTAGGTGTAGTTTACATTGCACATAAGATGATAATGGAGGATCAATATTTTGACCTGTGTGGATCACTAAAAGATCAATTGATGGAAAATGTGCAACTGACAAAGGAGGTAGATTACCCATTCAGGTTTGGTACCTTTATCATATGTCTTGTGATGTACTTTCTGAATTGCTTGTCGCAGATCAATAATGTCATGTGGAAAGAGAATGAATTGGTTTGTGAACAAATTTTTGAACATTCTAATACTTTGACAAACTGTGAGCATGAGTATGCAAATTTCTTTAGATAATTGCTAGGAAGGTTTGGTGAAACTTGCATTTCCATTCTAGTAAAAGCACTTGAAGTTGGATCCTCTTTTGGTGCGATGGAGAGGAAGAAGAAAAGAACACAAGAGATTGTTGATTACACTCCTCTGACATAGAAGACTCCAAAGATCGAAGGAAAAGGTAAAGAGAAAGTAGTTATGGATGTTCCTGATGAGGAATCTAATAAGGACTCTCAAAGAGAAGAATTGGAATCAGTTGAACAAGATGTAGTAATAGCAGAAGGAAGCAAAGAAGAAGGTGTTTTATCCAAAGAAAAGATACTGCAACTTGTTCAAGAGAAAGATGGGATGCAGAAAATTGTTGGCATATGGTCTGATAGACCCTCATATGAGCAAGATCTGATTGAGAGTACACTAGGTACTTATTTTTCGTACAATAACATTGGATTGGAGAGTTTGCAAAATGTGTTTCCTAAAGAGATGATTGAATGCATTAAGGAAGTCATGGTCCCTGAGTCTCAAGACAAGAAAGAGGGAGAAATAATTCTACATTTGAAGGAGCATTTTAGGCTATCTCTTACCAAACTAAAAAGGAAAATAAATGTGTTGAGGAAATGCATAAATACAAAAAATAACATCTACAATTATTTTCTTCGATTGCCTCATGCAGTTGGATAAAGATAAACTAGAGGAGATTGAAACTGAGCTGAACAAGATTGGTCAGGATTATAACATGTTTTAGGATCAGGATGGTGCAATCAAGAAAAGGATTCATGAGTTGCATTTTGAGCATGCAAATTTTATTTTCACCAGAAACACCCTTGTGGACACCTTTTGGAAGGTGAAGGACTCAACCAAATGCAAATTGGAGTAGTTAATTGAGATTATGAGGAAAGAAGAGAAATTAGAAGAAGCAATTACAATTCCAAAATCTCTCATTCAAATTATAAACCAAACATCCAAGAACAACAACATGATCTTAATCATTGGGATTTTAGTAGAAGCTTGGAAGAAATTTCTTCCAGAAATGAAAGATAAGTACAAGATATTTTTTTGACTCAAGTAGCAGTTGTATTTCTTCAATTTTTGATCAAATTTTTGAATTAGCAAACGGGAGATCCAAAATATGTTTTTCATTGATGTCAAAGGGGGAGAGAGAGCGGTGAAAAATGTCCTATCACTCTAAGGGGGAGTTGTGTTTTGAAATTTTGACTTTGGCAACGTAATCATATTGGTTTCAACACTTAGTCATTTTTCACTAAGTGTTGCCATCAATGCCAAAGGGGGAGATTGTTGGCATATGGCTTCTAGTGTTGTCATTGATGGAAACCCACATCCTTATTTTGGTCCACAAATCAGGATTTGTTCATACCGGCAGGCAGAATGAAGAACAAAGTATTACCAAAGAAGAGAATGAAGAATCGGGTATCCGGTTAGTATGTTGATCTGTATGCTTCACCAGATTATCATCTTGTGTTGTGGATCTTGGGGAAGGTTTTTGAGAACCTATATTATCTTATTGTCAATTTTTGTGATTCCGCATCAATTGATGTGCAAGTTAGGAGATCCAGTAGAATGATTTTCAATTTATTTGCTCTTTGGTGGTCGACTCAGTGAATATGGTATGTCACAGAGTTATAATTAATTAAGGTATCCTATGCTTGAAGATTTTATTTTGGTTCCTAGCTATGATTTAGTTGACTTATGTGGATGCACATTGAAGATTACTCATAATCTAAGCTGACATTTGAAAGATATTTTCTATTCTATTGAAGCCAACATATAGTGATTGAATTCTTGGTAGTGAATATAAATATGAGATTAGAAAATTCATTTTGAAAGGATAAATGTGAGATGAAAGTGTGTATGTGTGTGTAAAAATATTAGAAAAGAAATCGAGAGGCTTCCAAGTGAGAAAAAGAGGATTTATGTGAAAGGAATTAAGTCACAAGTAGAGTGAAGTGCAGGATTAGACAAAAGGTCCAAAATCTATTTTAAGAGCTTCACCGAAACTTAAACTAGACATTTGTAGATGCTACTTTCTTAGTTCAACACTTTGTAGTAATCCAAATACATTGTAAGGCAGTGAGCCTTCCTAATTTTGAGTAGTGAGCTCTAGGTAGTGTGCCTGAATGTATGTGCATTCCCCTTTTCTTCATACTTTTAACAGAGTATAAATTGTGGATTAATCTCCACCGTAGAGTTTCCCCTAATAGGGTTTCCAAGTAAAAATCTTGGTGTTATGGTATTTTGATTGTCTTCCTTATGTGCTTGCATCTTTACTTTTATTTAATGTTGTAAATGGTTTAAGATCTGGATTATGATTTTATTTTTTGAACACTAATTCACCCCCCCCTCTTAGTGTTCCTTGAGTCCAACAAGGTTCACCAACCTTTAGGGACTGAAAGGCCCACTAAGACATTGATCTACAAAACCCTTCATTTTAGGTTCCACAATGCTAAAAGAGTGAGGGTTTATTGAAAAATAACATTGCAAACCTCAAATCCACTTGCCACCACTTCAAACATGTTATAATGTGCTTGCATATGCTCTAGGAACCAACTCCCAGCCTCATTGAATTCACTTTCCACCATTACCAACTTGTAGCCATCCATTTACATAGGAAAACCCTGTATTTTATGAGAGATTAGCAACCAAACATCAAGTTATTTACTTCCCCTACACTTATCAACACACACACATCTTAAAACATCCTATACTAACCTACTCCACCAAACTACAAAGCCTAAATTGATGGAGTAGTCATTAAGAACCTAACTAGACTCTTAAACCCTTATAGTGGGTTTGGAGACCAGTATGCAAATATTAGACTCAAAGTAATGTTTTATTCAATTAAATTCCTTCAAATGGTATTGAATGAAATATAACTCACTAATATATCTAAAGCAACAAGAGTTAGAGCCTAAGACTTAAGTATAGGTCGTACAACTAGTAAATAATAGAGAGAAAACACTGTATGTTATGGACAAGGTACTTTTATTAATGGAAACTCTTCAAGAATACAATCTTCAGATGTTTCCTCATCCTTTCAATGCATTTTAAAGAGGTTTTCATTAGTTATAACACCTTCCTTTCCATATTCAACTAACCACCTTCTACAATGAGATGACTCTTCACATTCTTGTCTTCTTCTTTTTTGCATTTTGCAAGTTTTGCAAGTTTTGCAATTTTTCCAACAAAATAACATTTTTTTTGCAAATTGACATAACTAACGCCCTAGAGACTTATTTAAGGACTCAAATACATTATAAATGATCTATAAATTACTCCTTTACATGCACATCATGATAGAGATTTAAATTTTATAAGATTTCCAATTGGAGACAAACAACACTATTAGGTGCTTGTATTAACTTCAAAAGTGTTTACAACAATTCCATATCCAAAATACAAAATGAGGAAGAACCTCATATTTATAGATCTTACAATTTTAGTTCTTTCAAATAAATGGATGGGATTATAGATTATATCAATATGGAAACCCAAATTAGGTTGGCCAAAATAGGTTGGCCTCATATAATTTAATGCCCATTTACATTTAAAAAAACATAAAATCCAATTTTTATATTTAATTCCACTCTTCATTTGAAAAAAAAAACATTTTCATTGATTCCTAGGTTGCCCAAGCTGGCATATGAACTCCAATAAAGATTTTCAATGATTTTTATGCAAGGATGTCATATTTTTCCTCTTTTTCTATTTGTTGTTTTTTTGTAAATTCCTGAAATTTATGTAAGACATTAATTAATTCCCCTTGATTGGGATTTGGAATAATTTTAAGCCTATATGATGTGGAGGCCAACTCAACTTCATATTTCCTAATCATCTTATCCTAATCATGCTAGGATTTTTGGAATTTATACATCATGATAACATGCATTGTTGCATTTTATAGGTGATCTTCAGTTACAACACCATCCAAAACATGTGTGAAGATATCCTTCCACCATTTCCTTAATAGATCTAATTTGATATAATCCTTGGTAAGAGACTTACCAATCATGGTCTCTAGAAATAAGATACAACCTAAAGAGATGTCACTCATATCCTTTTTAGTCTTTATGCAATCTTCAAGTGTCTTATCCATGAATTCCCTTTGAATTTGAATGCTTCCAACCAAAACTGAGGACTATCAACATTTTTTGTAGCAATTATTCCTTCCTCAATCAAAAATATTTGAGGAATTTTCACCATCATGTTCAACCTTACTATTGTTTTATCATTTGTGGCCCTAGAAGTGGCCACAATTTGTTGCAATTTATCTAAATGGGTTGAGCATCTCTCATAGATCTACACTAGTTCAGAAATGAATGAAATTCCCTTTTCATACACTTCAACATCCTACCCTTGAGCTATTTGGGAAGAGGAATTCATTTTTCCAAGCTCATCTATCACATATTTTGACAATACACTTGGTTGTGTAGAAGAGTTGGCCTTAGTTTGAAGAGGATTCACCAAATGTTTGATGTAACAATAAATTTCATCAACTTGCCTCTTCAATTGCTTTTTAGCTTTTACTTCCTATTCTAGTCTTTGCACGATTATTTCTACAAAGTCCCTTAAATAACTAACCTCCTATTTCTTGGAAGAGGGGCCCAAATTAATGGATGTCACCTTGTATTCCTCGGGAGTAATGTCCTCCTTATTATTTTCCACCATTGGGGCTGCAATGTGTACCACCTTGTTATTGGAGTCATCTCTAGAAATATTAAAAATAATTTTATCTTTCTTCTTTTCTCTATGTTTATTCATGGAAGCCAAAAAGTTATCCCAATCGAGAACCACTATTTCAACAATTATCTTGGTCTTTAAAATTTCTTTGAGCCATTCAGGATCCATAGACCTCTCCACATTTGTATCTACCTTCTGATGTCCCTGTTTTTGTTCTTCTTGGATAGACTTTCCTTTATCAACATCCCTCTCCTCATGATTCTCTTCTTCTTTATTGATATTTTATTTCCACTATTCATCATGAGGTTGCTAAAGTTGAGATCATCCTTGACCATATTTCATGTGTTTTTCACTTTTAAATCCTCTATATTTTTCTTTGGAAACTACTCCTTGGAAACATCTTTTTTCTTTTTCTTTTCTCCTTCAATATTCACCACTATATTAGGTGACATTGATTCAACATGTTTACAATCACCTAGTTGTTTTAGGATTGTATCTTCATGTATTTCTTCCTCTGCACCCAATCTAGAAGCACCTTTTGTAGCTTCTTCTTGCTTGTAAGATGCTCTTCGAAAAGCCTCTTCCAACTTTGTAGCCACCTTTTCAATATTTTTCAAATTAGGAAATGAAATTTTATCCTTTTGTAGAATTCTTCCTATGATAGATCATTTTAGGTTTTTATCTAGAGCTTTCCACTTCAATGACATATTCTCTTGATTCTCCTTCAAAAACATTAGGAGGGACTTCTTCTTATACAACCTATTGTTGCTTCAGTGGAAGAGTAGTATCTACAGAGGTATCCTTTTGTCTTCCACATGTGAGCCTTCTTCTTTTGGCAATTTCCTTGGGTGATCCCACAATACTCGTTTACAATTTTTGGCCAAACTAGACATTGAACTGAATTTTTTAACTAAATCTTCACTTTCGGGCACCTATAGTGGCTAAATCATGAGAAATTTGAAGATGATGCAAACTAGTCATTTGCAAAATTTTGTTTGTAGATTCTAAATATATATATATATTTTTTTTTTGGAATCAAATTGTACTTATTTTTCCATCTCCTTCGAAAACTAGTTTTTAACAGTAAAAACCATTTTAAAGAGTGGTGTTACTGGCTAACACATAACTTCTTTTCTATGAAAGATAGAATTCTATTTTTTTGAATTTATATTTGTAACTATGATATCTAGTGCATGGAATTGGTTTCATAGCATTTCATTAAATTTTTTTTCTTAATTAAGTTTCAAAGTCAAACCAGTTACAATTTAGACATGATTTACTAGCTAAAACATTACATTTTTTGTATGTATCAATTTTATTTATTTTTGGATAAGGGACATCAATATCTAGCCCACTGATATATATATATATATATTTTTATAATCTGCTATTTTTCCACATGTACGAAATAGAGAGTTCGATTTTCAGTGAAAAACTACATTCACAATAAATAAAAAATAAGTATAATAATAAAATTAAATTTATTTAAAATTATACTTTTTGGGAAGCTTGTAATAAGGACTACATACTTACAAAAAAAAATTATCAGCATTTTGATAGGTGGACATGGAAAAGGAGAGCATGATGGAGCAGGAGCATGTGTGAAGCGTGCACTTCGTCAACATGAACTTGTTGGTACAATTTTCACCATATTATATATATATGGAATCTATCTAGACATTTTTTAAAAGATTATCTATATATATTTAAAAACTAAATTAATTTTTTTTAAGTTCCTTGAAAGTAATAGGTGACAAATTGTGCCAGCTTGTGTATTTGTAGGCAATGCCATATAGAATGTAAATGAAATTGTTGAATGGCACAAAAGTCATTTTTTCGCTCATGACTCAACATACAACATGATATTTTTGGGAAGTTACAAGTGCATCTAGTCAAAATTTGTTAAAAATTTGAATTTCAAAGTTCAAGTTTACATGATTTCAAATTGAATTTTCAAATTCAAATTTACAGATATCGATCGATCAAATCCTTATAATTGTCAAGCAATTCATGGTATTAGAAGTTTGCATCAAATCATGACAACAGGAAGTAGTAGGCCTTATACAATTAATGTGAGAGAAAAATCATGTTTTTGTGTTGATTGCATTGAGGACAATGCAAATATTGTTCAATATGAGAATATTAGAGATGGGCATGTTTCACAATGGGAAATGAAACAATTAATATCAATGCCTCCTTTTGCTGAAGATGACGATGTCGATATCTACGATCCTCTATATTCAACCGATTATGAACGTGTATCTGATTTAGTTGTTACAAGTATGGAAATTGATTAATTTAGTTAAATTTTATTTAAATATATTCTATGTTTAAGTAATTTTCAAGCATGTTTATATATATTAAAAATATATTTACTTGACTTAAATGTATTTACTTTATGTATGTGGTGTGTGTACATGAGATATTTTCATTGTTGTTGTAAATCCTAACAATGCAGAAGGTGTAGATTACTATCTACTAAGATGTATGCAACCAAAAAGTAAATTGATGGAATTGATGACAGATGGTGATGGACAAGAGTATCCCGTTGGATTAGTCATTATTGAAGGCACATATTATCAACAAATTTAAAGATAGATAAAAATGGTATTATATTTGTTGATTATATGCCAAGACAAAAGGTTCTACATTACTATTGCTTAGTTTTGGCAGCAAAAATGAATTTATAAACTTTACCTAAAAGAGGATGTGCCAAACAAAAGTGGAGGTTGCCTATTGAAGATCATGAAAATATTTTAGAGATAATTAAAGATAGAGAGGATCCAAATTTTATGTACCATAAGCTTTAAGTTATTTTTTGGATATATATGTACATGTATGACTGGATATATTTATACTCATACTTTTAATAGATCTTAGAGATCTGTATATTTATATTGATTGGACATGTGACATGATTTAGAATGGTTTTTTTTCAAAGGCTTGGTCATTTATTTTTGTCCAATTGTATTTAAATAAATTTGTTCCATGACATGGAATTCTTAATTTATTTCAAGAATGATTTCAAAATTTACATTTGAAACTCCACTTTGAAAATATGTATGTTAGATCATATATGCTTGATACAAAACCTAACTTGACTTTAAAAATGTTTTCAATTTTTTTTCCTAAATTCCTTAAATCATCTATTTCCAATTGCATTTTTATGTTGGACATTTAATTCTCTAGTTTTCTTTATTTTTTATGTTTTTTTATTTTTGGTGAAAGTGGCAAGCCACTGTAATATTTTATTATATTTTAAATAATTCTTACAAAAAATGGTTCAGGGGGGCATACCAATCAGGAAAGAACCAAGTAAGAAAACTTGTGGTTATAGCCCTAGATCAAAAGAGTACATTCAGTTTTACAAAAAGGTTGAATTTTCAAAATTCAGCTCCAACCCAATCTGAACAAAAACACTGCCTAATATGACCTTCCCAATAAACTACCTATGACCCAAATATAAACATTAACCCTTACAAAAATTCTTTTACAAAGAACCCACTTGAATACCTAGGACCATATATTTTCCCACTTACATAAAAACATCCTTGATTTTCCCTTACAACAAACATCCTAATTACATCCCAATTACATAATGCCAACTTTTGTCAAAACCAACAAAATTGAGAAAAAAGAAATTAAGCATTTCTTTCTAATGTTACTAATGTGACATTCAATAATTTTAAATGATCATCCATTTTCATATCCTAATCATCACATCCTAATTATTAAATTTTCACCCTAATTGTAATTATCTTCCATAAGCATTCTAATTATCCACCTTATCTTAATCATGCCCAATAATTTACTCCATATATCATGTGTCTAATCCATCCTATCTCATTCTAATAATCACATCTAATTCATCCATTTATCCTAATTATTCCATCTTAATCATCTATCATAATCCTTAATCCCCATCCTTCACCATCATCTTAATCTAATTTCACATTATCAACCTAATCCCATCCTAATCAAATCCTAATCTAATCCATCTATCCTCATCCAAAATATAATCATTTATTATCCATCTAGATCCATCTCAACCATACATGTCCAATCTCCATCCTTAATAAAAAATCATCACTTGAACATCAAAATTTGGTTAATGCCTCAATCTCATTCATACATCATAGTAGATCCTTTCGTCATCACCCAAAGCTTTCATCTAGGGACCTTATCCTTAATCTACTATCATCCATTTCAAATCTAATCTCCTAATAAAAAATCAAGACCTTAATTTGATTTCATCTTTAATACAAACTTTTTAATAACATTAGCCTATCTTAAGTATATTTCAAATCCAATCAAATCTTTCTTAGGAACATTAGCCTATCAAGTTACAAGTATAGAGAATCAACCTTAATCAAATCAAATCATTTTGAGGTCTTGAAAATTGATCCCAATCCTAATCCCATCCTCCATATTCATCCTCATAATTTATTCTTCTAATCACCCACCTTGTCCTAATCATCAGGTATATATTATCCAAGATCTATATAGGCATTACATAAAATTTATTTTCTTTCATTTAGAGTAGCAACCATGATTTTCTATAACCTTTGGTATACATAACTTAAACATGTATCATTTTGTGAACGTTAGATTGTATGGGTTCTCTTGGATTGGTCTTTCTTGTTCACCTTGGTGCATTGGGATATTCATTGTAGTGAATCACAGTGATCTGGTGTTTGGGGTGCTTGAGATAGGTATATTTTCACATCAATAGTTGTTTACCATGTATAGCTTGAGACCCTATGTGATGGGATATTTGGTAATTATAAATGGATTGATCAATTTTTAATATATAGAATTGTCATGTGGATCTAGATATGGTTTATATTATGTGCATAACTTGATATTTAAATATCAATTTACAAATGCATAAATGTTCCATGGAATTCTTAAGTTCAAGAATAGAAATTTTATTTCATTTACATTCATCTCCACTTATAGATCATCATCTAGGTTACTTTCTTTGCATGCACAATCAAATTCATGTGTATTAAATATTATATATGGAATTCTTTTAAAGTCTGCTTGAATATATAAATGATTTCATTTACATTCAACTGGACACAAGTATAGCTCATCATCTAGTTCAAGAATTCTTTGCACATGCACATTCAAATTCATGTGTATTAGATTATATGAATTCTTAAGCTCATGTATAGCATGATATATGCACAATTTACATTTAACCTATTATAATGACTTTAAAAATGAACATTTAGTGCTAAGAATTCAAGTTATCATATCTATTTCCAATTGTATTTTTATGTTCCACTTAAATATAGCATTAATCTAGATAACATATTTGCATTCAAAAAATTATATATTTATTGACCTATTTATTTAGACAAATTCATTTCTAATTAAAATTAATTCTACATGTCCATCTTTTTAAATTTACAAATAGCAACCATTAGATAGTCCAAAATTTTAATTTCACAATGTAAATAGATGTACGATGTAAGTGTGAACAAACCATTTAAATAAATTTAAATAAAGGTACAAACTTGCTAAATAAATAAAACCATAATAACATGCACGATGTAAATAGATGTAATACTTGTGTTCAAACCATAATAATGTGTATAATGTAAACCTATTCAAACCATAAAACATAAATGCATGAATGTGATGAAATAACAAGTATATATACCATAAAACATAAATGTATGTAATGTTATCTACATAAATCATAAAAAGTATCTCCAACATAATAATCTAATCTCAAACCATAATACTATAAAACATCTCAAAGATCTAGGGATATCTAGTGTTAATATAATCATCAAATCTCTAGCTCGATCTCTCCCTCAATCTCTCCCTTGATCCATGGCCCGATCTCTCCCTCGATCCATGGCCTGATATCTCCCTCGATCCAAGGACCAATCCCTCTCTTGATCTAAGATGTGTGGATCCATGTCTCGATCCAAGCTCTCTTAATCCATGTCTTGAGCCTCATCCCAAGCCCTACATGTGTTCAAGTACACACGTTTAAATTTAATTTTAAAATACATGTATATATATGTGTGTGTGTATACACATATGTAAAATTATCTAAATTTACAATGTACAAGTTCAATGTGTTCAAACTTACATCAAGTAATTAATTTTTTTACTATTTAAATGTACCTTAGTTGTATACTGCATGAGATCGCCATCATGCATCAAATTTCCAAAGTCTAAAAAATCACCATACTGCTTAAAATTTTCAAGTACACAATTTCAGTCAGGAGTTAAACAACTATACTTTAAAATGCATTACATGTATACATACATAATTTTTTAGAACACAATTATATATATATATATATATAAATTATTCAAGTACCTGCCACACATGATTGATGGCTCTACCAATGTCACTAAGATCATAAGAATGCAGAGACACCATAGGGGGATTTGTAGCATGTACTGTATCAGTGGAAAAAATAAGTTGACTATATGTGCCATGGACAAGATTAGGTGCCACAGTAACCTCAATGTGACCTTTAACATCCTAATAACCTGGAAAAGCTAAAGTATTGATAGAAACATGATGCACATGGGATCCTATAGGATGATTTAGAATATCCTCTGTAGTTACCACCCCATGGCTCATATGTATACCAGGATATCATTGTCTAATAAAGTCCTGTACATAGTCAAGAGAGATCACATGGTCCTCACTGATGACCAGATATGTTGCTAGTAAATCTAAAATTGAGACTACACATATTACATAGAGTCATGTGGGTCATCTACTCGACATCTAAAGGAGTAGGTAGATCGACACGAATAAATAGATCATAAGATGCAGATGTAGCCTCAGTGGGAGGAAGGCTGATCTGCGGGTGTAATAAGTATCTACCAACTTGATCAGATGACATTTGATTTATCTATGTTGTAATAGAGGCAATGTTATAAAAAATATAGGATTGAGTGAAGCCTATTGTTGTCTCCCCTGCTGCTGCTAATTCCAAACATTTTGGTAAAACCAAAAGGTTTGGGCCAACTAATTCCCTATTGTTCACAGGCGGTGCCAAATCTGAACATCTAAATTGTGGTTTGTTAGAAAAACAACCTTTACCTTGGCCAACATGCTCAAGATAAGATGTGTAGTCCACAATATTCTATAAATGAAATTCTACATATAACTATTTGACAAAATACTGTGGCAGTTCATCATTGTGAGGCCATCTATGATACATTGCCAACCATCTAGGGTATTTGAATGGCACAAAAAGAGGATCTACACACCTCGTAACCACATATCCTCAAATTCTATTTTGTCCTTTATAATGAGGGAACATGGTTAACACATTTTCACCTAAAACTAATTTGGCAACTTCCCTCCATTGCATTGTGCCAGTAATAGTCTTGGCAAGAGACAAATAAAACTACTCAATGTTGATCTCATCATAAGGATTGTATGATCGAATTGTCTCAATCATTCGATAAATGTCCTCTCTAATAGTGTGTAATCTATCTTGATTAGCCAAAGTGGGGGAGTTGTGAATTGTTTTCTCTAAACATTTTAGAGCATTGTTTAATCTAGCAATACTATCTTGATATAAATTTGTTCTAGCTTGAGCATCTTGCTCAGAATGAGGGGAATGGTGAGATCCCTCATCAAACATGATATATATATTTGTATATGTGAATCTAGAGATCTACATATCATTAAATGATGTTAAACAAATTTAAATTAAAAATTTCAAAACTAAAACAAATATATATTTAAATTAGAAAATTTTCAAGTTTCAATACTAAAACATTTTTAACTTTAAATATATCTAATGAGATAGTTCAAGTTATATCTATCGAGCTATGTTCAATAGTTCACCTTCTACAACTTAGATAACATACAAAATTTGACAAGTCCAAAAAGACTTTCAATACATGTGTACATCTATATACATGTATGTGTACATGTATGTATTGGGTGTGTATGTATATGCATGTACATATTTGTGTATGTGTGTACATATACATGTGTATATGTGTATGTATGCATATAAGTGTATGTGTGTATATATACATATACATACATATGTATGTATGTATGTACATATATGTATACATGTACATGTGTATGTATGTATGTATGTATAAATATATGTATGTATACATGTACATAGACATACATATATTTATACATACATACATACATACACATGTACATACACACACATATATGCATACATACACATATATGCATTATACATACACACATACACATATATGCATACATGCAAACAAGCAAGGAACCAACTCTATTTTATATATCTATTTGTAGGCATACATATTATGCTTGGATATCTCATACCTTTTTATCATTGTTTGAATAATTTTGGTACATCAAAACACTATTTAGTGTATGTATGCATATATGTGTATGTATGTATGTATGTATGTACATATATGTATACATGTACATGTGTATGAATACATGTATATGTATGTATAAATATATATATATATATATATATATATATGTACATGCACACGTACATATACATACATACATACACATGTGTAGACATGCAAAATTGACATCATGCATTCCTCATATTTAATTAAATCATATTCACTCGTTTAATTAAATAAATCATGTTTATTTGATTAATCTCCTAAGTTATCTCTTTAATTAAATAAATCAAGTTTATTTAATTAATCTCCTAAAGTCATCCATTTAAATTAAATAAATTTATCTTTATTTGATTTAACACTAACAACATCTTCTTTGATTAAATAAATCAAATCTTTATTTAATTAAATCTAAAATCATTCTCCTCTCAACTTTGATTTATTTAAATCCTAAAATCTAAGTCAAATTTGTCAAATCACCTAAACTCCTCTCATTTAATCAAATCCTGATTATCTAATCTAATCTTAATCCATGTCACATCCTCTAGCTTTTTCCACTTGCACAATAAATCAATTTATTTGATTTATTATTTCCTCATTTTCATTCAAATAGGGCATTGAGATGGAATATTCTTCAAATTTTAATTTTCCCTCCAACATGTCTTGTCCTCCAACATAGCATTAACTCCTCTTACATTGTCTGCCCATGTCTCCCCACTTGAATTTGTGACTCTTTCAGCTTCTCCCCTGCTAGCGAGCCATCTTTTGAATTTCAAATCTCCCCCTCTTGGGCACATTGATCAAAACATGCACAACCTTCATCCTCTCACATCTTGACAAGTGGCATCTTGTCATTGGCTCATGTTTTTTCCCACATCCTCCATGTTTTGCATTCTTCCATCCTTCTTGGTTATAAATAGAGGCCTCCTCTATTGTATTAATCCTCCACAACTTGATACAAAATCTTAAGCATTTGAATCTTGTTCATCATATCATCCAGGAGCTTATCAAGGATTGGGAAAGGGCTTCTTTCCACATCAAAGAAGCACCAATCCACTATGGGATAGGGTTTGATCATGTTTTCATATGCTTTATTTAGTTGTTTTGATTCTTTTTATCTTATTTGCATATTTTAATATGATTGAATATTTCATAGGAACACTACTTTGTTTGCTTATTTTAGGCTAACATTATGCTATTGTGTGATGAAGTTTAAATAGTTTGCAGATTTATGGTGTTTATATCTGGTGCTAGAAGGAGGGCTTTTCACCGTTGGATATATATGTTACTGAGATTTCTAAATTTGATTGATATTTTGTTGTTTCTGAATATCATCATCACTTTCATCTTCTATATGCACTAGATTTCTAAAATCTGATAGAGGTGATATTGATTTAGTGTTCATATATGATATGCTACTGGCATTTCTAAATCTGATTGATGTTTCGTCATTTCTAAATATCACCATAATTTTCAACTTCTATATGCACTTCTTGTTTTGTTCTGCCCATGTCTGCCTAGAGTATTTTCCAACTGTTCTTGTTGTTTCTCGTCACACATATTGAACAAACAGTTTGTAATATCTATTGTATTCATGTCTGATAAATTGTATAGCAACATATAGGTCTGTTACCTTTCCCAAATTTGAAATTGTATAGGGCATATGACAAAATCTCTCTATGTGTTATGTTTTGATGGATGTCCATAGCCTTTTTATAGAGTGTTGTTCTTAACACATAAGAGGATGATGTCAAAGGTTGTTGAATATGGTTTTACACCTGCCATTCACAAT
Organism: Sequoia sempervirens; assembly: GCA_007258455.2. Classification (NCBI taxonomy): domain Eukaryota; kingdom Viridiplantae; phylum Streptophyta; class Pinopsida; order Cupressales; family Cupressaceae; genus Sequoia; species Sequoia sempervirens. Next base: position 439,379,020 of record VDFB02000015.1, read on the forward strand.
TACTTTAAAAATCTTTTCAAGTGACTTTTAGGTGCATCTCTTGTACCTGCACAATTGCATTAACTTGCAGGGGATGATGTTGGTCAAAGGTTGAAGAATGAGGCATTACACCAGCTAATAGTATTTGATTAATATTTTCTTACGCCTTTTTCAATGAATCTTTTTTGTGCAGATCTAGTAGTTTTTTTCCAGCACATTTTGTCAAATAATTTGCATGCCCTCTCTGTGTTCCCATTTTACACGCTGGATTTTTACATCTACCCATCACAAATATTTAAGATTTTCTTGTCTGCATTTAATTTAGAACGCCTCTTTAACAATTTCACTTTATGCATATTTTACAATCATTTGCAGTTCAAAAACATTTTGAAGCTTGTGAATGGTCATTTGCACAAGGAAGTATGCATATAATGTTTCAAAAACATTGTGTGCTTCCTTTCATTCTCTGTTGTTTGTCCTTGTCCATGTCTACATGCATTTGTTCAATACCAACTGTGGAAGAATGTGCTATAAAATAACTCAAAGATATAGAGATTTAGATTTACAATAATTTTTTTCCCCAAGACTTTACATTTTTTTTTTTGAAACTGAAAGGGGCCCTAACAAGATCCTAGTTATTTAGCATTGTAGTGAGTATATATGCCATCTATAAAAAAAGGATTCTTAGGGCTATTAGCCACATGGGTAACATTTTTGTGTTGCCGCTACTAAAGTGTCTTCACCAAGCTCCTCCCCAAATCCTTTACACCATGTATCTTTTCTTCTATAGCTCGCATCCCTGATCCTAAATGCCTTGACAATTTTGACCTACACCACCTATGCCAGCATAAGATAAAAATATTCATTAGTTGCAAGCCAAGCCATCCTATGGCTATTATTATCAGTTCCTTCCTCTCCAAGCACAACCCTAATCATGTCTAACAAGCATAAATCGTCAGCCCAAAAAATGTTTTCTAGAGTTAAATCAGAATAAGAACCACTGTATGGGGTGTCTAAAAGCCTTGTTTTAGTTGATTGGAAGATATGTTGAATACAAAAGAGCCTGTGTGTGTCAAACTCAACAACTAACATCATGAGAATCTCCACATTGATTTGATAAGATCTACACTTTAGCTGGTGTAATCATTAATTCCTATAGTTATGAAGCTGTAGGTAAGCCTCATGATCTGTACAAACAGTTGAGTGACCCCATCAAAACCCCTTTTCTAGTATAAGATTCAAATTATATTTGTGCACTACCCCATAGTGAGTTCTTTGTCGAATTTAAAGGCTAGACACCAATCTAACAAAAAAAAATTTACACAATCTACCATAGACTCTTTGAAATACCCAAAAACCTGTGATAGAATTTTGATGTTTTATGATTTTTGGGTTAGGTGCTATGGAATATCTATGTGAAAAGGAGTGGGACATGTTTCATTCCTAGCTTTTATGTCATGTTCGATCATTGGACTGTGTATTCTTTATTACAGCCGCTTGTTGGTGTAATTTTTGAATGATACAAAAAGAACTATAATTAGAGAAAGAGTTGCTTCGTACAAACATAGCTTCTTCTTTTTTGCAATCTTTAAATGACATTTATGGTCATAATCACATTAAGTTTTACTCATGATTAGGACACATTTGTATTGAGATCTTGTCATCTTTAAAAGATTGTTTTTTTATAGTGTCACTATCTAGAAATGTTTGAGTTTGTTTTTTAGAGATTTTATGTTGTCAAAAGGATCCTTTTTTTATGATTGTGTTTAAGAGAATGGATTTCATTTTAGTTTGGAAAGATTGAATTATTGGCAAGAGAAGCTTTTTTTTGGGAAATTTTTCTAGTCTTGACTAATATTGTCCTTAAAGTTTTTTTTTTTGGAAATCAAGATCCTTATTAATGCTTCATCTATTAATTCAAAATCACAAGCCTTTTTATTTGAAATCGATTATGTTAATTTAATTTGGTCTTCACATGATTTATCTGTTTTTTAGGAGAAGGAAGGGGGAAGAATTTTTGTTCATGCAAAGGACTTGCAACATTGGAAGATAAGAGGTGATCTTGGAATAATCTTGGAGTTAAAAAGAATTGAGAATTAAATTTGGAGTTGATAAAGTGTTTTTAAATTCTTACAACTTCCATTCTATGCTTTAGTTTTCTGTTTTAGATCAACTCACATCTTTTTGGGCTCTAAAAAGAACATTTCAATTTTTGCTACAAAGGGCTTAAAAAGAACTTTAAGAAAAACTCACTAGATTTGGTTTGAGGATTAACAATTGAACAAGGAAAAATCCATATTTCATTTTGGTGCACTAAAAAGAATCAAATCATTGCTTTGTGGATTTAAAATGAACAAATGCTTCTTTCTTTTGTATTTACTTACTCAAAGTAATATCATTAAAAGGACGTATGCGCTTCTCTCGTGCCTCACAACGATCTTGAGAATCAAAGGGCCTTTTGGTGACATTAAGTTGCATAAGTAATTACCCACACACTTCAATTTGGATTTTAAAATTGAAAAAATCTTGCAAGTGTGAGTGGAGCGTATTGTGTACATTCTCTCTCTTTGTTGCAACAAAGATTGATCGAGTTACGGGTATTGTTTGGTCACTTTTGTTTATCTTAGAGGGCATGCCTTATGGGAAAAATTAATCACCCAAGGGAATGACCCAACCAGTAACATGCTAAATCCAAGTGTATTTCCAGCCAGTATATAAGTGTGGATATTGGAACAAACGCCAATATCACATGGTTGGTTCCAACTGTTGGAATATGTGCCTCAATCCTTACTAACATGAAACTGCTTTAAGGAAAAGTCAGTGTGACATCATGGATGTCTGGCCGACTAACTGTTCTAAAGCTCTTGAAATGTTCATATCACTGTGACAGGGTTGATGTCTTGCCGACAAGTCTATCACTATGACTCTTTGTGTTTGGCGTGACCTTTTGTCGAATGGAGAACTCTGGGTGACAGTGTGATCTTATCGGGTGTCGGGGAGAAGTCCCAGCAAAGGTGAAAGTCTCACCGACAACATCTGGTCATCGGGGAAACACATGGCTCTCGGGATGAAGTCCTGGCTAATGGAATGTCACACCGACTGATGGATACTTCGGGGTAACACGAGGGTCGTGGGGAGAAGTCTCAACGAAACAAGAATATCTCGCCGACGGTGGTTGATTCTGTTATGACTTCTATGCTCGGTGAAAGGTCTTAGCGAAATGCATGTCTTGTCGACTCAGTAAGACTTGGAGGCGCTCGGAGAAAGGTCACGGTGAAAGACATGAGTCTTGCCAACAGCATGTGACATTTGGGGTGACATGGGATGTTCGCTATGACATCTTGGAAAAAATGGTAGACCATTCGGTGGAAGCTTTGTTTGTCGGTATGACGTCTCACCAAAACCATGGGATCTTGCTGATAGTAGTATGTCTTCGGAGTAACATGAAGAGGTCAGTGGAAAGTCTTTGCGAGAACGAAGTGTCTTGCCGATAGCATAACTCATCGTTGTGACCTGTGATTTCTATATGAGTCTCACCGAAATGCGATAGTCATGCCGAATGGCTCACGCCAACATGACTTGAAGTTTTCGATATGAGGTTTTGGCGATCTACAGAAGTCTTGCCGATGGCAAAGTAGAGATCGATATGACTTGCAAGCATCAGTAAAACATCGTGCCGATGGAGAAATCTTATGCCGACAGAAGCATATTGAATGTCGATGGACTCGGTATGACTCATGGCATTTGTTGAAACCTCTTTCCGACTGTTGGAGACTTAAGCCAATATCGATAGAGAATACTTTGTGGCATCAGGGAGACACTGTTAGTGTCTCACTGATATGCCAACAAAGTTTGATCGCCTTTTGACCGTGTGACCATCATATGTGGCATCCCGCTGGACCAATCAGAACAAGCTTATTTCAAACAGATGACAGTTGGATTTTTGCATCAGTTGCAATGCTGGAGAAAAATTGCATGCAAGGAAAAATCTGAAAAGGCATGGAAACTTTCTTCAATGGGGCATTGGCGGATAAGGATCAACAAGAGAATAAAATCATAATGTGTTAAGGATTCTAAAATGAGTTTTTTCGAGTTGTTGAGCATTTTCTGTGAAAGAAATTGAACAGTGAAACTGCTGTGAAATACCAGAGAGTTGTATCTCTGATTGTATGTAATTTTGTTGTTACTATAATACAAAGAGATTTAGCTTGGTGTGGTGGGTTTTTTCCTGATAGGGTTTTCCCACGTAAATATGTTGTTCAGTTGTCTTTGTGTAATTTGTTCTGTTTCTGTTAATCTTTCATGTGTGTCTTAATTAGATTGTAATTTGAAAATTAAAAGCCCTGCATTGCATTCTTCCCTGTGGATTTGACATTAGGAAAGTGTTTCCGCACCTCTACTTTCCTTACAAGTGGTATCAGAGCCTAGCCAGTTGTGTTATCCTTGTGAGTGGGTTGGGTTTTTTGTGTCAATTCTTTTTCAGTGGGAGTTTGATAGAGGTTTGTTAATTTAATTACAGATTAAGATGGCGAGCACATCCAGAAAGATGGAAATAGAGAAGTTCAATGGTAGAAATTTTGAGTTATGGAAACTCAAAATGGAAGATCTGTTAGTGGACCAATATCTTTGGACTGTTGTGTCTGAAATGAAACCTTAAGCCATGAAGTAGGAAGACTGGGACCTGGCAGATAGAAAATCAAAAGGGCTGATAAGGCTCTGTCTAGCTAACTCTGTTCTTCTGGACGTGCATGAAGAAAAGACCACAGCCTCTTTGTGGACAAGACTAGGTGCCATTTATCAGGGCAAGTCCTTGGTGAACAAGCTGTTCTTGAGGAAGAAGCTGCACAACTTGAAGATGCAGGATGGAGTTGGTGTTGTTGATCACTTGAATGCTTTCAACATGTTGATTGCTCAGTTGGCATCTATTGGTGTGAAGATAGAAGAAGAAGATCGTTTCATGCTACTGTTATGTTCTTTGCCTGATTTGTGGGATCATCTAGTGATGGTTATTGGGAGTACAACATCCACATTCAAGATGCAAGATGTTTTTGCTTCTTTGCTATCAGAAGAAATGAGAAGGAAATCTTCTGAGATGGCAAAGGAGGCTCTTGTTGTCAGAGGTAGACCGAAGGAGAAAGACAAGAAGTCCAGATCAAAATCAGGAGGGAGATCAAAGTCTCCTGGAAAGAAGTCCAAGGTGAAGTGCTGGAATTTTGGGCAACCTGGTCATGTCCAAAAATATTGCAAGGAGGAGAAAAAGAAGAAGAGCTCTTCTAGCAATGATTCTTCTCAAAGTGACGCAGATGCCTTCATTGTAGCTTTGGCTACACGAGCATCAGATGATGTCTGGCTGATTGATTCTAGAGAATCTTTCCACATGACATTTCATAGAGATTGGTTCACGATGTATGAAGAATATAATGGTGGAAAGGTGTACTTAGCAAGTGATTCATCTTTGGAAATTGTTGGCCGTGGAAGAGTCAGAATTCAATTCCCTAATGGAAGAGTGAAGGGAATCAATGATGTGATGCATATACCAGCTCTGGCTCGAAACCTACTTTCTTTAAGTAAGCTAAATGATATTGGAGTGCAGGTCACGTTCCTTGGAAATGGCTATAAGATGACTAGAGGCTCTATGGTGCTGGCTAGGGGTGCTCGAATTGGTACCTTGTACAAGCTGGATGCACAAGCTATTCAATGCAATAGTGTCTCTGCGAAGTTACAGAAAGCTACTCATGAGGGAAACATTCCTGATGGAGTAAACACCATGGAGGTTAAACTTCTAGCAGAAAAGACTATGCTCTGGCATCATAGGCTAGGCCACATTGGTGAGAAAGGTTTAAAAACCTTGAAAAATAAAAACCTGGTAGAAGGTCTTGAAGATTATAACCTTGAATTTGAATTTTGTGAACATTGCATATATGGAAAGCAGCACCATGTTTCATTTTATTCCAGTCCTCACAAATCTTCTGGTTTGCTTGATTATATTCATTCTGATGTGTTTGGTCCAATGAATGTTCCTTCTTTGTCTAAATCAAGATACTATGTGTCGTTTATTGATGACTATTCAAGAACATTTGTATATTTTCTAAAAAGCAAATCAGAAGTGTTCAGTCAATTTAAGGAATTTAAAAACCTTGTAGAAAATCAGACTGGTAGAAAAATAAAATGTTTAAGGACTGACAATGGCGGTGAGTTTTGTTCAAATGAATTCGAAAGGTACTGTAAGGATCATGGGATTAAAAGACATAAGACTACACCTTACACTCCACAGCAAAATGGAGTTACTGAAAGGTTCAACAGGACAGTAATGGAAAGAGCACGAAGTATGTTGAGTAGTGCTGGCTTGGAGGAAAAGATATGGGCTAAAGCAGTCTCTACAACATGTTACTTGGTAAATCATTCTCCTAAATCTGCTCTTGTTGAGAAGATGCCTTTGGAAGCATGGTCTGGAAAGAATCCCTCTCTGAGACATATTCGTGTCTTTGGCTGTGAGGCATATGCATATGTGCCATTTGAAAAAAGATCTAAGTTGGAAAACAAAGCTATAAAGTGTATTTTTATTGGCTATAGTGCTGGAATAAAAGGATACAAGCTTTGGAATCCTGAGACTGAGAAGGTTTTGTACAACAGAAGCGTTGTGATCTGAATCCTTCTACATCAGATCTGCAGTCAGAGAAGAAATCAGAAAATGAAAAGGATGTAGCAACAATTCCTTCGACACTAGATAAAGAGGAATTGAAAAATCAAAATGTACCTGATACTGAGGAGAGCTCAAGTAGTTTTGAAAGTTCTGATGAAGATGAAGAACCACCTCAGCCTCAGCCTGTGAGGAGGTCAACTCATGAAAGAAAGCAACCTGAAAGGTATGGGTTTTCTTTAATTGAGTCTACTTGTTCCTATGCTTTAATTTCTAGCACTGATGAACCTAGGACTGTGAAAGAGGCATTTAAAATGTCTGATGTAAACTCTTGGTTGGAAGCCATGAATGAAGAAATGGCATCATTAGACAAGAATGATACCTGGAGTTTGGTGCCATTGCCTAAAGGCAGAAAAACTGTGGGCTGCAAATAGGTGTTTAAAAAGAAAATAGGTCTGGACGGTAGTGTGGAGAAATATAAAGCAAGGCTGGTTACGAAAGGTTATTCCCAGGTAGAGGGAATTGATTATGGAGAAATCTTTTCTCTTGTAGCTAAGCTTACATCTATTAGATTTCTTTTGTCACTTGCAGCAACATATGACTTAGAAGTTGAGCAGATGGATGTGAAGACAACATTTCTTCATGGTGATCTTGAAGAAGAAATTTATATGTCCCAGCCGGAGCACTTTGTGGAAAAAGGTAAAGAAAGACTAGTTTGCAAGTTGAAGAAATTTCTGTATGGTTTAAAACAGTCTCCTATAATGTGGTACCAAAAGTTTGACACGTTTTTTTTTTCATTGGGATTTGTAAGATCAAAATGTGATCACTGTGTATATTACAAAGCTGAAAGTGATCAAGTCCTTATTATTGCTCTCTATGTTGATGATATGTTGTTCATAGGCAATAGTAAGCTAATGATTTCTGATCTTAAGTCTCAGTTGTCTGTAAAGTTTGAAATGAAAGATCTTGGTGCAGCAGGGTATATTCTGGGAATGGAAATAACCAGGGACAAGAAGAATAGAAAGCGTTGACTCAATCAGAGTAAGTATGTCAAGACTGTTCTGGAGAGATTTTGTATGACTGATTGCAAACAGCTAGTTGTTCTAGTTATGGAGGGAACGAAGCTATCTGTTGAGGATTGTCCAAAATCTCCTTCTGAGATTGAGGACATGACCAGTGTTCCTTATGCAAGTGCAGTTGACAGTCTCATGTATGCAATGGTCTGTACAAGGCCAGACATTGCCCAAGCAGTGGGAGTTCTTAGCAGGTTTATGGCTAATCCTAGAAGGACACATTGGGATGTTGTGAAGAGAGTGTTTAGGTACCTGAAGGGCACTTCAGACTATCCTTTGTGCTACCATGGAAGCTTGGTTCAATCACAGAGGACTCTCAGTATTCGAGGTTATGTGGACTCTAATTGGGCAGGGGACATTGACAACAGAAGATCCACCAGTGGATATATTTTCATGATGAATGGTGGTGCAGTGAGTTGGATGAGCAAGCGGCAAGTTGTAGTCGCTTTGTCCATAATAGAGGTAGAATACATGGCTACAACAAATGCCTATAAAGAAGCAATATGGTTAAAATGTTTGTGTTCTAACATTGGTTTTGATGCAGGAAAGATTACTATTTACTGTGACAGTCAGAGTGCTATATGTTTGGCAAAGAATCCTACTTTCCATGCCATGACGAAACATATAGATGTACAGTATCACTTTGTATGAGATATGGTGGAGAATGGGAAGGTCTCTTTGGAGAAAGTGGATACTCTGGAGAATGTTGCAGATGCATTGACGAAGCCTGTGAGCACATACAAGTTTAGGTGGTGTGCCAGTTCGACGGGCCTCTTGGCCCATGAATTTCAGTAGTTTTGTTATGTTTTGGAGGTGTTAGTAAGATCTTCATCAAGTGAGAGCTTGTTGGAATATGTGCCTCAATCCTTACTGACATGAAACTCCTTTAAGGAAAAGTCTATGTGACATCATGGATGTTTGGCCAACTAACTATTCTGAAGCTCTTGAAATGTTCATATCATTGTGACAGGGTTGATGTCTTGCTGACAAGTCTATCGCTATGACTCTCTATGTTCAGCATGACCTTTTGTTGAATGGAGAACTCTGGGCGACAGTGTGATCTTATCGGGTGTCAGGGAGAAGTCCCAGCAAAGGTGAAAGTTTCACCGACAACATCTAGTCATCAGGGAAATACATGGCTCTCGGGATGAAGTCCTAGTGAATGGAATGTCTCACCAACTGATGGATACTTTGGGGTAACGCGAGGGTTGCGGGGAGAAGTCTCAACAAAACAGGAATGTCTCACCGATGGTGGTCGATTCTGTTATGACTTCTGTGCTCGGTGAAAGGTCTTAGCGAAATGCATAAGTTTTGCTGACTTGGTAAGACTTGGAGGCGCTCAGAGAAAGGTCACGGTGAAAGACATGATTCTTGCCGACAACATGTGACGTTCGGGGTGACATGGGATGTTCACTATGACATCTCGGCAAAAATGGTAGACCATTTAGTGGAAGCTTAGTCTGTCAGTATGACGTCTCACCGAAACCATGAGATCTTGCCGATAGTAGTATGTCTTCAGAGTAACATGAAGTGGTTGGTGGAAAGTCTTGGCGAGAACGAAGTGTCTTGCCGATAGCATAACTCATCATTGTGACATGTGACTTTGATATGAGTCTCACCGAAATGCGATAGTCATGCCGAAGGGCTCATGTCGGCATGACTTGAAGTTTTTGATATGAGGTCTTGGCGATCTACAGAAGTCTTGCCGATGGAAAAGTAGAGATCGATATGACTTGAAAGCATCGGTAAAACATCGTGCCGATGGAGAAATCTTATACCGACAGAAGTGTATTGAATGTTGATGGACTCAGTATGACTCATGGCGTTTGTTGAAACCTCTTGCCGACTGTTGGAGACTTAAACCGATATCGATAGAGAATACTTTGTGGCATCAGGGAGACACTGTTAGTGTCTCACCGATATGCCAACAAAGTTTGATTACCTTTTGACCATGTGACCATCCTATGTGGCATCTCGCTGGACCAATCAGAACAAGCTAATTTCAAACGGATGATTGTTGGATTTTTGCATCAGTTGCAATGCTAGAGAAAAACTGCATGCAAGGAAAAATCTGAAAAGGCATGGAAACTTTCTTCGATGGGGCATTGGCGGATAAGGATCAACAAGAGAATAAAATCATAATGTGTTAAGGATTCTAAAATGAGTTTTTTCGAGTTGTTGAGAATTTTCTGTGAAAGAAATTGAACAGTGAAACTACTGTGAAATACCAGAGAGTTGTATCTCTGATTGTATGTAATTTTGTTGTTACTATAATACAAAGAGATTCAGCTTGGTGTGGTGGGTTTTTTCTCGATAGGGTTTTCCCACATAAATCTGTTGTTCAGTTGTTTTTGTGTAATTTGTTTTATTTCTGTTAATCTTTCATGTGTGTCTTAATTAGATTGTAATTTGAAAATTAAAAGCCCTGCATTGCATTCTTCCCTGTGGATTTGACGTTAGGAAAGTGTTTCTGCACCTCTACTTTCCTTATACCAATGAGAAGGACAACAATGGTCTCTCACCACATGGATCAATCACTACGAATGGAAAGTCTGAGTTAAAACCCTTGTTTAGAAAAGGAAAAAATCCTTGATCTATTTGTTGGTGCAAGAACAGTTGTTCTGGAGCTGCCCCACACTTTTACGGTTTTTAGTAGAAATGGAAAGTATGCCATGGGAGTTTCATCAGTGCTGATGCTTGGATGCCTCATATAAGTGAGTGTCATGGAGGGGACCCAGTGGGGTCAAGCATCTAACCATTCACTAAAAATAAGCGTAGTTGGACTTGTCTGGGTGGGGATTCAACAAATACAGTCTTTCATATCCATAGGATTGTGCATATTCTTGGAAACAAAACACTTTGCTTGGTCGTAAAAATTTGGAAACAAACATTCAACATTATCATCAAACTTCAAACTCTTTAGGAGGAAAATATCTTTGACAAAATTCAAGTGCTATTGTTTGCCCTTGGGATTTTATCCTTAGAGGTTTCTAAGCATTTGAATTTATATCTCAATTTTCTTACTAAATTCAACAATGGGAAACTTTTACCTTAATTTCCTTAACTTCCACATAAAGCACTTTGTGGGATGATAAGAAATTAGGAAATTAGACATTTAGTTTGAAAAAAACATAATCAAGAAGTGTTTGTGGTAAAAAGAACTCATTAAGAAAAGTTAAGAAACAACTGGATCCCACACATGTGCTTGGCATCTTTTGGTCATATGGTTTTCATGCAAACATTTATCTTTCAGTTTGAAGTACTCCTAGGGAAAAGCATGTTCTTCACTATCTTGGTCTTGTAAACAAGGTCCCTATTAGGTTCATTTAAGATCAAATCAAACACTTCATCCATTCCAAACATCTATCAAAATCCATCCCACCAAACAACTTTGGAGCTTTGGAAACATCATTGTCTAGACTTGGGTACATCCTTAAACCAAATCAAAATCACGTGTTTAGTTAGGTGTGTTTGGATGAATCCTTCCTCACACACTTAGTTAGATTATCACTTATTTGAAACAAGTTCATCCTAAGATAACATCTAACATCTTAGGGTTTACAAGTTCATTATCCAAACAAAACAATCAAAATCAAACCCTAAGTCTAGCATTGATCCAAAGTTCCTAAAAAATTCAACACCCATATCATTCACCCCTTTCATCCTTCATCTCATCATTGGTCCTAAATCCCCTAGAGCTCAACAAGGTCAAAACATAAGTAGAACATGGAATATAAACTTGCTCCATACATCATGAGTAATCCAAATCAACTGAACTTTCAAAGCCTTACAATTCCAATTGATTATCAAAACTCACATTTATACAATCCATACATGGGATCATTATCCCCTACAAACCTCAATAGTACAACAAATGTGAGTATGCCTAGTCAAAAGTTTGGAACACCTTTCCCAATGGTAGATTTAAATCTAAGTCCAAACCTAAAAATCTGTCAACTAAACACCCAATGCATGAGTCTTCCACAAATGAACAACATTATCCCACCAAATCCATACATGCCAAATGTGAATATACCAGTAAAAGTTTACCAAGCATGAATGTTTCAAATCCACACTTGGTAAACTTTGGGATAGATATGTTCGCAAATAATACAAATGTTGTTCAAAGTCCAAACAAGATAATAACGACTCCATGTATTGATCCAAGTCAAGGTAACACCATGCAAAATCAAAGTTACCTAAATCAAAACAATGTGATTCCCAACCACAACAATGTTCAATTTCAACCCATAATGCCAAATCTGAACATTATCCAAAATCAAAACATTTTCCAAAATCAATTTTTCCATGATCCCATGCAAACATCACAAGTGTACATTCCAAATCTGCTTGAATAAAAGCCAAATCAACTATATCAAGGGAGTCAAAATCAAATTCAAGATCAAAACTCGCTAGATAAACTTGCTTCACTTGCCAAACTAATTGACTCATTCCGCCAAGACACATCTTCACTCGAAAATCAATACACCCTTCCATTGGTTGAACCATGTCATCAAAGCATTGAGTTGTGTCCACAACCACATCAAGAACAATATCTCCAATGTCAAGAAGTCGGATATCAAGATCAACAACATGAACAACAAACCCAATCACCATGTCTCAAAGATCAATCACCACATATCCAAGATCAATCATCACAAGGTCAATTTAAAGTACAAATCTCACAAGGTAACTAACAAAAATACACACCACTTGGGGGGCCAATTGAATCAGTCATGCAACAATTGGTACAAGAAAATATCATCAAACTCCTCGTTTATAAGAATTATTGAGAGCCCCTAGTTAAACCACCAGGTTATAATGAGAAGCACCTTTGTGACTTTGACAAAGTGAAGGGACACACAACATCAAATTTTATTCGACTCAAAAATCTCATCCAAGACCTTATTGATCAAAAGATAATCACTATTGGGGACAATGATAGCATTGACAATCTCTCCACCATAATTGTTGAAAAAAATGATCAAGACCTATCCATCAATGAGCACATTGAAGATGTTTCCACCTCATCCGATGACCAACTCACCATACATCAAGAGCCACTTTTTAGTGATCTATTTCAAGGAGTGTTAGAATTATTTGATCCCATTGAAATAACCTATTATCCATCGACCAATGATCATATTGAAAATGTCTCTACATTGCCTTATGAGTTAGAGGACATATCTCAAGAATTTATTCCAAAGCAAGATCAAAATCTTTCACCAAAGTCTAGCAATGGTCCTTTCCAAGACATGTTGACATCCTTTGACCTCATGGTTATAGATACTAAAGGAATCCTCAACTCAATATTTGATCCAAGTCCACTTAGAGATCAAGAGGATATTGAGCCGCTTCCCATGTCTAATGATGACATCCAAGAACCCTTTGTAAGCAACCCATCCTTTGAAATTGACCCATGTCAAGAACTTGATCCAAAGCATGTTGAAAGCAATTCCAAAATCATTCAAGATCAAGAATTTGTATCTCCAAGATACTACAATGATCTAATGGACACTCTCCTATCTATACAAGATGTTGCAAATGATGATCATAACCATATAGAACATTTTCCTCCATCTACCCATGAGATGCTTTATGTGGATGGACACATAGATGATCTTCATTTAGAACAAGATTCCTCTACTCCTGACATTATTACACAAAAAGAGAAGGTTATTGATTCCTACAGTCAAATTGAATTGTCAACATTAGGATCAGATATATCCCAAATTCAAACTAAGAACATCATGCATGAGGATATCCAACATTATCCACTCAAGGAAACAAGTCAGATAGAATAGGATATTCTAGAGTTATTAGAGAAGCAAATTGAAATAACATGATCTATCGTGGTCATTTATTAGAGAATGCTTACTGAACAAGGCATCTTAAAGCAGGAAGAATCAAAGAACAAAAGTGATACCACCACCATACTGGGGGAAACTTCGTCTCAAGCAAACATCAACATAGGAATCATAAAGAATCCTTATGATGAAACTGATGCCAATACTACAACCAGCCACGTCATGAATCTTCATCCACCCATCACCACATCCACAAATTGGGACCAACATCAAAAGAAGGATGTAAATCAAAGCAAGAAGAACCTCATCAAAGGAAAAGAAGTAGCGAAGTATGAAGGACAAATCAAATACACATGGATACCAAAGAATACAAAGAAAGATTATCCCTATCAAACTCCATCAATCAAAGAAACTATGGGGAAAAATTAAAAAAGGGAATAATACCCATCAAAGATGTCCACAAGGGAAAAATAAGGCTTCTCAAGCAACGTACAAAGTGTATCAAGTAGTTGGTCCTAATTCCATGAACACTTTCGTATCCACCCATCATTTCTTATCTTCCCAAGTTTGGAAAGTCAAAGGTTCCAAACTGTCAACCAATTCATCTTTTATTCCTAAACACACAACTCCATCCACGCCTCCATGCATGATATCCAATTCTCAAATTGACCATGTATTGGCAACAACCCCTTATCATAAGGATTCAAAAATCATTTTATCGCTACATGTGCACAAAGACAAAGTTAACCCTAGTATCAACAAAGTAGATCAAGAATCCCAAAAGTTGCATTCAAGTGCACATATCTTGGCAAAGCAACTTCTTCAAGTAGGATATCAATGGAACATTATGAAAGAAGGATCTACATTGACACCACCAGATGGTTCAGCATGAGCTTAAAATTTTTCAGAAAAAATACAAAAAAATATGAAAATCCAAAAAAAATGGATAAAGGATTGAAAATAGTAAAGATAAAAATTGTCCTCTAGTGAAAACCACTACAGTGGTGCTTTGGATAGGTACAATGATGAAAACCTAGCAAACAGCTATCATGTGTAGAATCGAGCACCTGCGTGTGCCAGTTCAGGTGAAATCATCTCATCTCATCCATAATAAATCCATCATTTCATCCATCTTATCCATAATAAATCCATTCATCCATGAACCATTTATCCAATCCATGTGCATATATCTGCATCCATAGTCTGAGTTATCTTGATCTTGACAAATTTTGGTGCACACTTTATGCTTGCTTACGGTAAACATCTTGATGTGGGTCATTTTCATTGATCTTATCCTACCCAATGTTATTTGAGTCATGAAGCACTATCCAATGAGCATTCTTTATTTGAACACCTTATCTTAGTGCAAGATAATCCATATCCATCCATCCATACACCTGTCCAAGCATCCATCCATGGCATTCCATACATTGCTAGACACTTGGGGCAGATATTTACATCTTGCTTTGGGAATAAATCTTGATCTATATCCTCCAACTTATGTGGTGATCCAAACATTGACAAATGTGGAATCAAATTGGTTAAAGCATTTGTGAGCTGAAATCCAAATCACTAGCCCATGGCATATTTTGACAAAGAAGACATTGCTTATCAAGCCTCATCTATCATCAAACATCAATCCAAACAATCAATATTGGTTGCATCTAATGCATGCTTTAACATCACATCAAATCATTCAAAACAATTTTGTTCCAAAATCAAGCTTCAAAATCGTGATCAATCAAATCCAATCAATCCATCAACATCTTAGTCCTCGTGTTGCTTTACACTATCCTTGCATTGTTGTGTATCCTCAACAATGTTACCATCATCAATCCATCGATCCGATCAATCAACCTTAGCTTGATTTTCAACAAAATCCCAAAATAGAGCACTGATATCATCACACATATCCATATCCAAAATATCAAAATTATGAGAAAAATTCAAAAACATTCAAAACATATCAAAATCCAAAAACATTCAAAAAACCAAGAAAATCCAAAAACATTCAAAATCATATCAAAATCCAAAAAACTCATAAAATTCAGAAAAATGTCAAAAACATGATACCCAAACTACGTCGTCTTTGAGCTTAAACGTAGGAAAAGGCTAATCTTTGATCAACCCCCAAGACACAAAATCCAAAAATATTCATAAAATCTCACAAAAACCCAAAAACATTCATTAGTACAAAAACAACAATATATGACTAAATAAACTACTAAAAATTGCATATAAATGACTAATTTTGGTCATGTGACCATTAGTAGTTTATTGCCGGTCATTTATAACGCGACCAAATTTATGACTAAACTATTTTAGTCATTTATCTAGTCATTGATTTAGTCATTGATTTGGTCATTAATTTGGTCATTGATTTAGTCATTGATTTAGTCATTAATTTAGTCATTGATTGTTGTTAATTGGTCATTTATTTAGTCATGGTAGTGATTCATTAAGTCATATATTTAGTCATTAATTTAGTCATTGATTGTTGTTAACTGATCATTTATTTAGTCATATATTTACTCATTTATTTAGTCATATACTGGATCATTAATTTAGTCACATATTTAGTCATTAATTTAGTCATTACTTTAGTCATATATTTAGTCATTATTTTAGTAATGGTAGTCATATATTTAGTCATTGTAGTCATATATTTAGTCATTGTAGTCATATGTTTGGTCATTGTATTCATTTATTTTAGTCATAGTAGTCATTTATTTGAGTCAATCAATGATTCAAGTTATAAATCAAATCTAACTTAATTAATTCTCACAAATTTATGCATATATACTTCAAATATCATAGATATTCAAAAAAAAAATTGTATTGCATGAAAAAAAAAGAATATACAAACAACAAATAGCTGCATAACCAAAGGAATTGCAAACAACATACAACTGCATAAACAAAGATCCAAGAAATACATCATTCACTGCACTCTTTGGTTTCCATGGAAGACAAATCCAAGATACAGTACAAATGCTTCAAACATTGAAGGGAGAAAAGACATGAAAATATATAGTAAATGTAGTTATATTATTTGTGGTGCATATATTGTCCAATTCAGAGCAACCTTGCCCTCCCATTCTAGCTGGACAACCCTTGAGAGAAGATTGGAAGGATTCGAATGAGAAGGATGAAAAATTCCTATCTAGAAATCTTATTGGTCATGGTCGAATGAAAGTAAAGAGTGCATGTTCACATCTCCAATATGACGAGCTGCAACCTAAAAATAAGATTTCAATGAGGGTTTTAGAATATGTTTATTAAAATGAAAATACAGTTATTAAAATGAAAATACAGCCAAGATCTAATAATAAGCACATTTATATTTTTACAATATGGCAATATCCTTTACCTGTTTCAACGATTCTGTGAGATTTCCCATTACAGTGACTATGGTAGAACACTAATCTGCAATATGACTGTGAGCTTGCTTAGTAATGGATTCAATGGTGATAAGACTAAAAGGTGCAACATCAACAACACTACCACTTGATACAATTATATTTGATAAGGCACATTCAAAAGCTATCTAAATGTTTATCTAGGAGGAAATGCATGTGGACTTATGATAAAACTAGAACAATTCCTTCAACTGTCATTTCTCCATTATACAACTATGCCCATGTGAAACAAAGAGCTTCTAACAACCACATTTTATCCTTTGTGATCCTCCATAGCTTGCAATGATACTGTCTGACAACGCATAATTCTTACAACTAGAACAAAAGACCAAGGGTCATATGCTTGCAATGATATTCTATTTGTTCCTTCTTTGATGCATGTTCTAATCTACAATAGGTTAAAACAAAGCAGGTTACAAATTGAAAAGAAAAAAAAATGATATGAACATAAAATAGTAAGGCACTTGGCATTTCAAGAATTATGCTAAGAATGGACACAAAATGACTACAAATAATAATATAGTGCACCACTACGAAGAGTATGCAAAATGGATAGAAATTGCTTAGAGCTTTAGTTGCTAAGAGTGTTAGAAAATGAGATGAGGAAAAAACAATTAGTACAATGTAGCATCTTAAGATGTTAAAAGGAACCCACCCTAGGACCATCATCATGACAATTGGCTCCCAGTAATTGAGCACTCAGTTTGTTTGTAACCTTAATTGATATTTCTATACCAAAAGACAAAAATCGTATAAGACTTTGGCATGGCCATATAAGAACAGAAAACAAAAAAAAATATCACAACTCTGCATCTTCTCTTTCATGCCCACCATGTTACAGTTTCTCTATTTTTTTTAGTTTTTACCTAAACCTCTAGATACTACAAAGTACAAACAACCCTTTAAAATAAAATACAACAAACATTCAAGTGGCCTGAGAATTGAAAAAAAAGATCAACTGGTGACTTCTTCCTATATTTTAGATTATTTTTGCTTCCTTAAACTGAGCATCATATACAACAACAAACAACATTAGACAATAGAGTATGCACCATAAACATATAATCCTTTAATATAGTAGAAATTTAGAGGGTTTTTCAATATATTCACAAGAAAAATATTAAAATCAACTTTGTACAACACAATTGCATGTATCACAGCCACTGAGCAAAGAGATAATGAAGCATTCTCCAACTCTTATTATAACGAGAGATCATAGCCTAAGAGTTCCTCCAACACTATAAATGCAAGGCCACACCCAACTAAATTCTGCCTCAAAATGCCCTGGCATTATAGAAGCATTGTTAAGTAACATACAAAAACAACAGGTTGAAAGTTCATATCTCTAAGAAGAAATCAATATAAGAAAATCAGTCATGACATATAATGCATGAGTGTGAATAATCAGCATTGGATTACCTCACCACCAAATATCTCAAGAAAAACTCTCCTATTGACCATAGTTGTTACCATCACATGATTAAGTGAGCAAATGAATGCATCTGGCTGCAGTGATCATTACACAAATTCAGTTTCAAAAAACAAGCATAACAACCTAAACTGAGTCCACAAAATATCCAACTTAAGATCAACTTGTTGTCAGAACATAAATAAAAGTTACCTGACAAATAATTTCTCCATTGAAAGTGGCTAGGTTAATCTAGAAAAGTTTCCACAAATTAGAAATTAAAGGTTATTCATTGCTAATAGAATTCAACTCAGATCTAAGAAAAAATAAGCATTGCACTCCCTACTCTAGGGAGAACAAGTATAGATGCAGGTAGGTTAAGATCACATACCAAAAGAATTCTAGAAAGAGATGGTGATGCCACTCCAACAAAGCCATCCTAGGATCCCACATTAATGAATTCTATATTTGCAACACTCTTTCCAAAAACCCATTGCCACATGCCACCACCATTCTCAAGAGGTAAGACATTTTCCATCTGAATGGATCCAGACATATAGCACATTGTACCTACATTATATCTTGTTTCAATCCTTAAATGGAAGGAAAACCTATATTCTCTACTGAAGCATCCAAAAAACAAGAAAACTATGTTCAATTCTTAAACCTCAACACAATATAAATAAGTGATTTTGCAACATAGGAGAAAAGAGATAAAAGACAAAAGTATTAGAGCTTGAAACTGCACGAAAATAGAAAAACTAGAGTAATAGTTTTCCAGCATTGCTATCTAATAAAGCTCAAAGCAAGACATCCTAGGGTTGAGCCAAACCCCATCAACCCTTGAATCAAAGGAAACAAGAAAAAAATGTGATCGGAAGGGTTGGGTGGGCCCCTACTATCCTAGGGTTGAGCCAAACCCCATCTACCAAAGCATTTTATCAAGCAATTCACTACCATGATGCTATGGCTAAAAGCCTAAAATAGGTGCTTTCAAACAAGCTATGGATTCTAACATTGTAAGTACTATGGAACGACATCCTAACATTGTAAGCCTAAGATTTGTACTTTTACATATAATCCCAGTACATTAATAATATATTTATATACATGCAATTATATGTTAAAATAATACATACTTGATTTGTTCATTTGTACCACCAGAAGTTGCATTTGATATGGCCCATGCTGCTTCTTTCTTAATATCAAACTCAGCAGTTTGAAGGAGCTGAACAAGTGGAGGAATGATGTTTGCATTGATCACACCCTGAAAACCAAAATATACATTAACAAATAGCAAACCTTAAAATAATTTAGTTTCACACCATTCAACAAAGATGCTTCTCTAGTCTAGATAACAAATAGAAAGACCTGAATTTGTTCTTTGTTTCTTGTGGTTATGATTGAAATGGTCTAGCAAGCTTCCTTCTTGATGCTCTTCTTGTGATTATGGGTTAGGAGAGCTAATAGGAAAAGAAGTGCTTGATTGTTGATTATGTACTGAAATTAAATGAAACACCATAACATAAGTCAATGAAATAGTATAATGATAGCATCATACACTTGCAAAAAGAATAATTAATTATTGATATGAAAATCTAAAGAAAATGTCAATATAAACTTATACCTAAGTCTGCAAATCATCACCAGTTACTTTATTGCCCACTGTTCAGAGAGCTAATATAAGGACAGATGGAGAGGGATGGCTGTAAACATAAACATACAAGCATTTTTTCAAAATATCCAAAACAAAGCAATTGTGCATGTTATAAACACGTATAACAATCCAAACAAGGAGCCAAATGGATTAATCTAAGTCATACCATCCATTATATCTGGTGCCTTACAATTTAATATATAACTAGCATAGGAAAGTATTACCCAAGATATTGTTTAACATTGAAGGGAAATAGAACACCTATCTCTACCATAACAAACTAACTATTTACACTTACATTAGGAGCTCAACAAGCCTGTGACAGACACCAACCTCAATCACAGCTTGAATTTTATCATTTGTCCCATCTGAGAGATAAGACAAATCCCAAAAAGCATCTGTTAGAACTGCTTCATCATTCGAATGAATAAGTTGCTCAAGCACAAGTAGAGCAAGCTTTGTCTGAGGGAAAAAAAAAATTCAGCAAGTGCTTGAAACAAATATTAATATACAAATTATTCAAGTTAAAATAAGGAAAGACATGGGTGAACTGATATACTTGTTCAAATGCTGGTTGTAGTTTCCCTCGACAGAAATTAGACAAAGCCCATGTTGCATTTCTCAACATTGAAAGCTTAGCATGTTCATTCAATTGAGCAAGAAGTGGCATGAGAGCACCATGAGAAAGAACTAGATCTCTGCATTTTGGGGAGTCACCAGCCACATTACCCAATGCCCAAATAGCCTAACAAAAACATCAGGACAACAATATTTCAGAGACGATGAATTTCAAATTTTCGTAAATATAGATTTAGATGACAGAGAAAAACGGTTTTCAAAATTTAACCTGCTCCCAAACATCGTCACTTGGAAAACTAAGGAGTTGTTGCTTCAAGCTGCAAACTAGGATCATCAAACCATACTCCAGCTACAATAGAAGGAAGGCTCTCCAACTGACCAGATAAAGAGGAAGACAATCAAATAATGAAACAAAGCATTCAAATAAGCCACCTAGAGTAGTAGTTCCAAACAATACTCGAATAAATAACAAATTGGCACATACTTGCTTGTCAATAACCAAAGAACAGCTGCAGTTTCAAGCTCCACATGATACAATCAAAATATAGAATTGAACCAAGAATTTATAACAAACTGGAAAACAATATTGAGAATATGGGAGGGGCTACTACTCAACATGAGGCACATAGAAATGTAAAAGTTAAACCAACCATAAAATAAACAAACCACCACAACAACATTAAAGATCACACATAGTAGTCAAAACCTAAATTAAAATGAACTATCTTCCTCAAAGACCATAAAGATTATCAACAATAATTTTTCAAATGGAACAAGCTAAAGTCATGAATTCTTGGGGCTTTCATGGTGGAGAGTTGTGTTCAATTTCCTACAAAAAAATTAAATAGATAGACTACCACATTCATTTGTTGTTGAAGCAACCCAACAGACAAGGCCAAGTGAATATCTTGGGCAAACATTATGGTAGACATACCCCTCGATCAGGTCATCTAAGCTGAATGGAAATATCCCACAAGGAAAATATATCCTAAGGAAGACTATATACAATACGTTCAACCTACCATAAAATAAACCAACTTCCCTAATAGTTCTAAAGGTCATACAAGATAATTTGCACCAAATATAAAAATAAACACTTCCAACAATATCATAAGAGAAGGAATTCAAATATAAATTCTCATCACAACACTTAAATGTTCAATTTGAGTTCCCTCGAGTGTACTACTGCTTCAATTTTATTTGTGCCTCTATGAATATGAAGGAGGGTCTATATGCATTTGGGACATTTACTTGAAAGGAATCTGCCAAATTTTCTGATTCTTTCCCTATGTTTTGTGGCTCAACCACATTTCAATTTTCTGACCTCTTATATTTCATGTTCTAACAAACATGGCTACTATGATCTAAATTATTAGTGTGTCTATATTTTAGTTGCTTCGGTGTATGTCTCCATAATGCTTTGCTTTGATTACATAGCTACACATATGTTTATGTTATATAAAATCACATTTTATATTAAGCACATTTTAACTTGATGGAATTATACCTGAAGTGTTGTTAATTTATGGCATCCCAACCAACACTCTTAAGTGTGGTAATTGTCAGTACACAGATAGTATCCAGTTATTCTCACTGAACTCACTTTACAAGTTTTATCCACTTCATAAGAAATGCACACTCTATATGTGTTCTTAAGAAAGGAAAGCTGATAGAACAAGGTACTTCCTATTCAAATTCTATGGTCTAGAATTAGATTGAACTGTGCTTTTGAAAATCCATAATCAATGGTATGTTCCTACAGGCACCCATGCTGAGCTGATACAGAGGAGAGATGGTTTTTTTTTATCTCTTGTTAAAGAAATTGAAATACTTGGAAGGATCAACCTAAAGCCCAGATAGAAATGCTTCCCTGGCATCACTATATCATTCTAACTACAATGAATAGCTTATTAGATTGGATAGAGATTGGAGAAAGAGAAATGAAAATAGGTCGCATTGATTTGTTAGTCACACTTTGACAAAAATGTGACTAAGGTCATCCATTTTCATCCATTATTTTCAAACATCTGAATTTAATCAGCTAAATTTTGTAGCACATGCATTTTGTAAAGGAAAGCATGCTAAGATGTTGGAAGAAATCATTTATATGGTGAGGCTATCCTTAACAATAACCAGATACGATATCCAGAGGTATGTTGCTATTTTATGATTGAGAGGGTTAATACATACAACTGATAATGAAAAATCATAAGAGATACTTGATATTAATCCAATCTCTCTCTAAGTTACAATTACTGAAGAAGATAGTCAGGGAAAGAACTAAAACATGCAATGTTGCTACTAGCATATATGTTATTGCATATCTATTGCACCAAATTAGTAATATTTAAATGGAATCGAACAATAGTAACCTAGATTGTGCACACCCATAATAGAATCATAAATCATGTAGTTTTGGGTGCAAACTTGACCAATTTGGTGTAGGTGCACCCAAGCATGATCATGCCTCAATAAGGAAAATTTTGAATTTTGATTTTGTAAAGTTGTTCTTATGTTGTAATAAGGCCTATATGGCTACATTTAGCATGTACAAGGTCCTATTTAGTCATTTTGGAGTCATTAGTTATTATATGTAAAAATTGCAAAATTTGACAAAATGTTGTCAAAGCAACATTGCAAAAATGCAAAAAGATGTAAAATGAAGGAAGGTGAAGAGTTAGGTAGTTGGAGAGGAATTTCTAGGCATTGGTTTGATTATTTAAAGCAATTATAGGCTTCACAAACTTCGAGGAAGGTTTGGGGATGATGTAGGAGTGTGGAAATTAATGAAAAATTCAGATTTTCTGTATTTTTTCCAAAAAAATTCTGATTTCAGACCATTGTACAGACATATACTTGCAAGAAACCTCTCCTCCTCCATTGAAGGTGATATCCCTATGAATCTAATTTAATGTTCTTTTTTTTTCATGAAAAATTATTTAGTTTTGTGAAAGTTATTTGGAAATTACTCCAAGCGGCTAAAAACCTGATCTAGGGTTGGCAGTGAACAAATAAATTGCATATCTTTCATTTTAATAGATGGAAACTCTTGATTTTTGGTTTGTAATTCTGTTTTGATGTTTTATTCAAGTTCACCAAGTGGAAGATGCTGATGAATAGTATTAGGGCTGATTTCATGATGCCCTAGGTCTGAAAATTATGCAAAATTCTGGAAATTGACAGTGTACAGTCAATATTTTGTTTTTTGATGATGTAAAAGGTACTCTCCTTTGGTGACAGTGATTTGAAAGGTTGTATTGGTAAGCCTTGAACCCTATATAGATAGGAATTGGTGTATTAAAAGGATTTGTGTGCATTTATCTGCTGGTTTGTGCATGGTAGATTGTCACAGTCTTATTTTGGAGTCAAATTTGAAGGTTCGGTGTAAGTGTATGGTAAAATATCATGAATGCTGGTGGGGAATGGTCTAAGATGGTTGTGAAGACTTATTTTCATTTTTTTGTGGTATTAGGAAGGAGAAATAGGCTTCGAAATGTGAATTTGTTTGTTGGAGGGGTCTAAATAGGCCTAATTCGCTAGTTTGGACAAACCACTTTTGAATGTTTTTATGTTTGGGTTGTATGAGTTGATGTAAGGGTTTGAATCAGTCAATTTGATGTTGTTAAGGTGGTTTTTGGATACAACAAGTGGTTATGGTGCCTTGTTCTCAATTTGGGTGTTGTGAACCTAGTTGTTTTGTGAAGGAAAGTTGCCTCAAAAGAGAAGTTTTCTGATTTGTTGCCAAGAGCATAGTGAGTTGAGTTGCTTGATCCCCTACATTGCATCACAATTTCTAATACATAAATATTGATTGCCATCCAGAACAACTACATCAGCCTCAAGTCTTTGCACGATGTTTAGAAATAAATTTATTCATCTGAAGAAGCAAATCAATTACTTCAGCTGGGTATGTAACAGCTGAAGAAAAAAACATGCTTTGAAGTATAAATAATAATTAAAAGAATACAAATATGCAATTATAGAAGGAGAATTATTTTCCTAAGGCAATTCATCACATGATCTTCAATTCAACACATATTAAACTTCAAAATAACAAAGTTTTATGGAAGAATTAGTACACAAATTGAGAAATAATAACTCTTCAATAAAAAATAGTTAATGCAATTTTAGTATACTCAACTCCTTATGTGAGTAATAAACATTATTTTGGATATGATATACTCTGAACTTGTGTAGTTCTGAGTGCAAACTTAGGTGATTTCAAAGGAGTAAATATTAACTGCCAACCAAAACAACTACATCAGCCTCAGATCATTGCATGATGTTCAAAAAAATAAATTTATTCTTTTGAATATGCAAATCAATTAATTCAGTTGGGTCTATAGTTGTTGAAGATCAAAAATTGCTTTCAAGTATAAATAAATAATAAACCAAAAGAATATAAGTATGCAATTAGTTTAGGAGGGGAATTATTTACTTTAAGTAAACCATCAAATTATCTTAGATTTAGCACATACTAAACTTAGAAATTTCAATTAATAAGGTTTTATGGAAGCATTAGTGTACTTCAATGATTAACAGGTGACATTGTAGACAAACTAGAAAATTGACTCTTCAATGAAAAATAGTTAATGCAATTTTTGTAGGCTTAATTCCTTTTGTGAGCAATAAATTTTATTTTAGTCATACATGTGTATTCTAATATTGCGGAAGCTACATTCATATATTGTTCATAGGTGTGCACATTCAGACAGCTACATTCCATTTGCAGCAGCCTCAACATATGGATTACAAATACTCTAGCAAATGGGGATATCCTATTGCTACCACTCATAGGCATGTTATGCTTTTATGTTCTTCTCCATTCTATACCTGCTGTATCTGTGAAATGGATTAAGTTTACCAACTTGTCAAACATTTGAGCACCTATTTGTCTATAACAATGAGATTATAAAACATTCCTTCGACTAGTTTTTGTCCATTGTATCCTGCAAAAGAAGCTAAAATACCAACAATTGGACTTCATATGGTGAACTGGACAATTATGGTTTAAAAGAGTTACTTAAATTTGTTCTTCATAGATAAAGCTCTATGTTACTCATCCAGCCCCTAGACAACCTAGGTCCCAGTTCGAGCCAGCCCAGGTTCGGGGTCCAGATCCAGTCCCTTGTGGGTTAGGGTAGGGTCCGGCAAGGGGCACTACCCCTTGACTCCACTAGGGGCATAGCCCCTAGAAACCCATGAGGAGTGCTGCCCCTTGACCCCATTGGGGATGCTACCCCCAAACCCCCATGAGGGGCATTGCCCCCAAACTCCCATTAAATTCATTTGATTCACCAAGTACTCTCCAAGTCCAAGTTTCCAAGTTTTCCTACAAGTCTTCATCTATAATATCATCATCCAATTGGAAAATCTTCCCTAATGTTACTTGATGCTTACCAACAAGGAGAAATGCAGCAATGTAGTTAATCTTAATATACATCATGACATTCGAATTTGACTAATTGACATTCTAATATTTTTTATTTTTATGGTGGTTTTGTTTATCATACAATCTATGATGCTATGTGTGGTATTTTGAACTTAATTACTGTTGTAAATATGTATTTATTTTTTATTTTTATATTTTTTGTATGGACAAACCTAACCATAAATTTTTTTGACTGAACCCATGAACCAAACCCTCGAACCTGAACTTGTAACTTAGAGAAAAAGCAATCTGAACAAAGTCTAAATAAACACAAAGGAACCTGCACATCTCAGAATTATTATGCATGTCAGGATGATCTTGTTAATATTGCCATGACATATCCATGCTAACTCAGAGAAATTTACTACTTTTTGCTACTGCTTTGGATCTTCTAAATTAGCCAACTATCCCCTGATATTCCTTATAGCTTGTGTGCTTAATCATCTAACTATAATGGATTTCTACATATTTCCCTAAATCCCAATCAAAGTGCTTATACTCCCTTTTGGCTTTGCTAGGAAATCTCAACCATTTCACAATTATCTTCTTTGATGCACTAGAACCACAAAAAGAGCTAATTTGTTATTCTATTCCAAACACTGATGCAAGCCTACCAAACCTTCAATACTAATGTTCTAACTTCTACATATTCTAGTACAATTTGAAAAAATACGAAAACTACTAAATAACATAAGTCTTATACTTTGCATGTCCACTGTAATGCTCTAAAGATTTTACAATTATACACTAAGAAGCATAGATAGGAAAAACAATGATTGCCTCAGCAAAACATTGTGACAGAAAAATTGGCTACATTAAATCCAATCATTGATAACTTCATAAAGGATTGTAGTATTAACACATTTAATATGTAAATAATTCAGCAGGTTCAACATTACCAGCTTTAGTTCCATTGCTTTATGATAGTATGATTTTGGCAAAGGACTTTCACTTTTCAGCACCTTCTCTGTATCTTTCAAGGCAAGCTAAACAAAAAAAAAAGGGAAGCTAATAGATGAGCCCCTGGCTAAAGTATAAAGATATCATGATATCAAAATAAAAGTTA
This sequence comes from Sequoia sempervirens, assembly GCA_007258455.2. NCBI lineage: Eukaryota > Viridiplantae > Streptophyta > Pinopsida > Cupressales > Cupressaceae > Sequoia > Sequoia sempervirens. The sequence goes on from VDFB02000015.1 coordinate 439,406,079, forward strand.
AGTCTAATACAATACCTTTGCATGTACTGTAAGGTCCATTCCTGACAATGCTTGAATCTCTGACAATGCGGCAGGACAGTTCCTTAGTCGTTGACTATAACTGTCATAGAAACCACACCCATTTCAATTACTTAATGAATGTATAACTAATATTATCTCATTTCCCTCTAAAATGCTAATTGTTATGAATGCAGAAAGTGAAATCATTCAGGAAATTTTTAGCTTTCTTCTTACCAACAAAAAGTTGCACTCCTATTGTTGAGAATTATAGGATCATTAGGTTGCAATCTGAGAGATTTTGAATATAAACTAATTTCCTGCATAAGAAAAAAATTGCATGAAGGAATATGTTAAAGAAAACAACCAAAGAAACAATGTGCATTTAACTCTATACTGTGACTCAAAAATCCAAAGCTTTCTTCATATGTGAAGAATTTCCCTTTCAATACATAGAGCATATGTAAAGAATTTTGAGGTTATAAAACTCAAATGCTATTCTATTCAATAAATCAAGAATTTTAATCAAAAATCACAAATATCATAGCATGTTCTCCTGGTGTTACTGCAATAGCATATGAGGAAGAAATAAATATCCTACAATATTTGTATGATTGCATATGTGTAAAAATCCTAGGAACAACCACTGTTATGTAATATGTTAAGAAGACAGGACATCTGGAATGCTTCCATACAGGCTATAGCTCATCCTAATGGAAATTGGCTCTTGTGAGAGTGATGCCATACACCAGCAATAAAAGTATTCATAATTGCAAAAAGCAGCTTTATTGGGTTTAGCGTATAAGTTTGTTCCCTAGGCATACATGTGAAGAGTGAAATTGTATATGTCAAATTTCCTTTACTTGTGGAGAACACAGTACAAAAATCAGTCCTCTTGAAATTTTATAATTGAAAAAAGAATGCTCTTATAACTGTGGCACAACATCTTGCTAGATAAAATTAATTTTCAAATCATAGAAAAAATGGATTATTTTTTAGGGAAATACATTTTCTCTTTTGAGTCTTTGTTAGCATGAATTATTATGTCATTTGTGGTCTACATTGATGACAAGGTCCCTCTCATATTGGCCCATGCTCCCCCTCCCTCCCACCACTATAACTATGGCACAACATCTTGCTAGATAAAATTAATTTTCAAATCATAGAAAAAATGGATTATTAGTCCCTGCCTTTATAAGTAGGAGACTAATGTTTTCGATTGACCAAAACACAATTTTAATTGTGTCTTGGGAACCGAGCACGGGCTATGAAACAACATTAATACAAAGTTTTGTTTTTTCGTTTATTTTCTTGAAAAAAAAAATTACAGTTTATCTTGCCCTGGATTGGTGAGTGCCTAATTTCCTGGGGGTTTAAATTTTTTTGCATTAATTTTAAACAGTCTATCCAATCATCGGGAGAGGGTGAAATATTACGGTTCTATCCCTAAGTTTTTGTCTGGTTTTTCAAGAAGGGCACATGGACGAGATGGGCGCGTGGCTGCATATTGCTTTCACATTTTGAAAGCGGGCATTCTTCATGGCGTCAGGTGGCATTCTTCCTGTTAGGTGTCTTTGTTCATGGCATGTACGGTCTTGGTTCATTCTGCAGATGTCTAGATGAAAGTTGTCGCTAAAGCTTGCTCACCCACAACAGAAACGAGCATTCATGTGCTTGGGCTTGGACTTGGAGCTAGCATTTGGAGGAAAGCTTGAGTCTTCTTCTTCGAAGCAGCGAGCATTTGAGGTAAAATGTTACACTAGTTTCTTGCTACTGAGTGTTGTTTTGCAACTGTATTTTTATTGTAGATTAATGGAAGGTACTGAATGGCCAAAGCTGTGAGACCAGATTTCTTTGACGCATTTCCCCGAATATATTTCACTGCTTTGTCAATGCTATTTGAAGTGTCCATAGCTTTTTCGAAAGCATCTCTTTTAGGCTCTTGGCGATGGGAGCAAGGCATTGAGATGTTTGATATAATGCTTTGGTTGAGATGTATGGAAAATGTGCTAGCATAGTCAAAACAATGGAGTGTTTGGGAAAATGTTTCAGGCGAATGTGGTCTCGGGAGCAACTGGTCAGAGGTTCGATTCCTCTAGGCTCTCTCCATCCATTGCATCATTCCAGGTAAGGGGTTAATACCTGTGTTCGTTTCATGACTGGAAACTTCCATCCTAAAGTCTGTTGTAGATTTCCCTTCTCGGCAAGAGCCAACAAATGCATGTCTCTTACAGCGCCTTACATTAGCTTTCCAACAGGGAAAATGTAGCGCATTGATAACAAATAGGGTTTTACTTTTTTATTTAACTAGTTTCTGTCTGTTTGCTTCATGTTGTTACCTCTTTGACATTTCAATGTTGTAGTTTTGCATCTTGTCTGCAACGACATAGATGCAAAAACATGAAAAACAATGGGAAAAATGATGGTATTTAGTTACAACTTTTTACTAGATCTGATCTTTGTGGTTTTTCCACTGTTTAAGTGTCGCCATGTGATTTGAAAAATAAGTGTAGAGTCTCTATTTGAGCGCTCCTTGCTTTTCTTTCTGATTTATGCAAGTGTTCCTGCTATCTTTTAGACATTGTCAGAATCGTAGCAAACCCATTTTGTGCATATCCTGCAATCATAACATTCCATGAGATTCAATCTCTTTGGGGAATTTTTTCAAAGAATTCACGTGTCTTGTGCATAATTCATCACAATCTCATCCACCTAGTGATAGAGGATAGAGCTCAAAGCCTATAGTATTTAAAACTTGCATTAGATAGAAATACAATGGCCACATCTCTTACCTGTTTGTATTCCCCTATTTCAGTATTTACAAGGAAGTCATTATTTTAGAGATTTTTCACACACAAAGAATGGTGCACAGAACTCTTCCATGAGGATGGTTACTATTTTTGTCCTTTCCATATTTCTGTGGTATAAAGCATCTATATTGTAGACTTGTGCTCCCTCTTTTTTTTCATGTTTTCAGTTCTTTAGTGAGTAATGGAGTTCTACCTTATTCCATTCATGCATACATCATGAAAAGCATAAAACTTCTAGATATCACAAAAAGTTCTAACTTTATGTTTCTATGTTATTATCAACTAGTGCATTTCTAAGTGCCAAAACTTCACTTATACTAGCATCAAGTATACCTTGCATTGAGCATACTTAGCAACACCCATAAGCTATCTTATGTTCAGAAATCTACTTCCTTCTCTGCACTCACCAGAATTGTTCTGTGCTAGTCAAAACATAGACAAGGAAAACCAGTCATTGCCCCAAAGTCCATTTCCTGGTTTTCATTCTCCTAACCGGGAAGGCATTTCTCCTGTATTCAGGTATTGATATTTTTCATTTTTGGCTGGGCTCTGCCATTCGATTTTTTTTTTTTGTTATCAATTTGTACATTGATTCACGATTGCTCAAGGTTTATTGTTTGTTGATGAAGGCCTAGTATCTGTGGTATTAACCCCTATTTTTTTTTTTGTTATTTCATCTGTACTACAAGATATTTAAGACGGCTAGATATGCCAATAAAGCTTAAACTGTTCTCCTCAAACAATGGGTGCCTTGACTAGGGACTAGAATTGACGGTTTATGGCCACTTTTTTTTTGTTTTGACCATATTTTATAGTTTAAATTGAAGAGAAGTAATATAGTTATACTACCATTTCATAGAAAATATACATAAGCCCACTGAGATTCTTTGTCCTTTGGATTTGAAACTGCAACCTCCAGCACAGATTTATGATGACGAGTGAGGCTTAAAATTTTAAGCTTGATTGAAGGTAGTTGTAGGTCCAAAAATACAAGCAGAAATGATTGCAGTGTATAGATAAAATTTCAAGTTTTTTTTGTTGTTGTTGTGATGCTTTTAGATTCATGGCACAAAGTGGGGTATACATGCCAACAACTCTCAAATACATTTGAACCGCTGTATTGCTTTTGGTCATTATGGCCTTTTTCTGTCTCTGTAAGTGTTTTCTACTGCAAAGATAGACCAATTTGGCGTATGCTACTGCAATTATTTTTTTATAAATGGTGAAAATGGTTATCGCTAAGTGTATAACTAGTGATTTCCAATGGATCAATAGTTATCATTAAGTCTATATACTCTGCTTAGAATTTCATAATCAATAGTTATCGTTAAGGCCACAACCATTGGTGAAACCCACTAGGCTGCCTAAGTCGGCTATACTGACAAAAACTATTGAAGAAAATTAAAAATTAGTGATACATAAAAAGAGATAAATCAATATACCAAATAGATCATTAAACTAGTTGATTAGTTCATTGCTAGAGTGAAGATTATTGGATATATTGTACTCTATACTTTATATTGTATGCACATATGCTCATGTAAATTTAATGTTTGTGCAATATTGAAATTACTAGATTATTTCACGTAAAATATGAGCTGGTAATTCTTATGATATTTATTCTTAGGAATCAACTGTTGATTTCCAGTGGATCATAAATATCGTTAAGTCTATATACTCTACTTAAGACTTTACTCTGCTTATAATTTCAACTTTTAGGCATTTCTTTTGCTCAGTAGCATGCCATGTTCATAACAGTTTGGTCAATGATGCTGAAATATAATTGTAGAGATTACACTCATCAAAATCAATTGAGGATATTGGTATGAACGTAAGCAGATAATAAATATTTTATATAATTAAGAACACGTACCAAGAATTATTTTTTAATTTCCTTGCACAATATCATTTCTAGCAATATCAACAAGTGAAAACTTCAGCTATTTCCCAATCTTGATTGCTTGGTTGCAATTTTCCACTTTCTTGAAAATCTTTGTGGGAGGCCTATTTGCTTATTTCCAGTTTACAATACTAGGGACCACTTTGTCAAGCATTTCCAAGAGGAACCATCTGCAACAAAGTGGAAAGCCAGTTCAATGATCTATTTGGTATATTGATTTATCTCTTTTTATGCATCACTAATTTTTAACTTTCTTCAACAGTTTTTGTTCTGTTTTTCTTTCACAACTCAATGTGATTTGTGACAGCTAGTCTCTTAGTTAAAGTCATTAGTTACAAACTTGGTGAGCCAAGTACTGCAGAAGAACTTGTGTGTTTCTTTGTAAATCTCTCTACATCTCTAGAGTTTTTCGCAGAGTATTCCCCTCAGGCTTGTCACCTAAAAATAAGTTACAAACCCTTTATTTTTTGCCCATTTGGTCTTCAATGATTAAGATTTAGCGACTTCTTGAGGGATTAAAAGGATTTATAAATAGTTGGTTAAAAGTCATAAAATTATGAAAATGGGATATATGATGTTATCCCTTTGGCCTCAAAGTCCTTAAATAGGGCCTGGTGGTGGGGTTCTGCCTCTCTATTTTGCCTTGTATTACTGCAAGTAATGTGCCTGGGGTGCTGAATCTTGTCCCAACTAGGGGTTGCTGACCCCTCCAGAATTGTCTGCCTTTTCAAGTCTTTTTTTATGAAACATGGCATCACTTCCTTTTTAAAATGCCTCCCTTTGTACAACTAAACATGTTGAGGTGTGTTAGTTAGCTTGTGGCATTGTGCATTCTTTTCGTAAGTTATAACTATAATCATATTGTCCTGGATCTTTCTTGCATTTCGTTCATCTTCATTTTCAACTCTTTTTGTTCCACAAATCATGGTCTTTTGTTTAATGCTGCCTTATGTCAATAGGCATGTTTCAGAGGTATTCTTCAACTTATGTGTAAATATGTCTCTATAGATGGCTTATCATTTTCCTGTCACTTATGTGGTATCTTTGTTTCATGCTTTGTACTATTAATATATCATCAAAACCTCAGTTGGATACCTCACTTTTGAGGAGTTTTACCAACCATATATTGAGGGACTGTACAATTTGTGTTTGTTATTTTTTTATGCGAACTTAGTTCTTCTTTTGAATTGACACGTCTTGATGGTGCTGCACCATGTATCTCAGTAGAAAGTGGGACAGGTAAAACAGAATCTGCCAAAATGCTTATGCGTTGCCTTGCTTTCATGGGAGGCCCAACTATACCACTGTTTCATTTCATTCGTCTTTTCCCAAAACCCCTAACCCAAAGTGACTGCTACAGAGGCTAGATTTTGATCCAATTCTTGATGTTTGTAGTCAACCCAGCTTATGTTCTGCTCCCCTTGAATCAAAGGGTTTAGCATCTTTTGCAAACAAGTACTTCTTTGGCAAGCAGAATTTTGAAGACAGGACTGTTTAGAAATTAATAATAGAATTTTGTCCTTTGATATTTGGTATAAACCTCGCAACAATGTGTTCTACATAAACAACTGAAACTCAAAGATCATTTTGTTTCACAAAATTATGGCCTTGGCAAACAAGGTGTGGCTTGATTCTTATCCATGCTTTTGCAGTCATTTGCATATCTTTTTTGTTATTTTGATAACTATGTTAGCAAGCAACTATTTCTCTGCAGTAGCATAACATATATTTGGTTTAGAATCTGGTAACATTCCTTATGATACGTCAAACAACATATTCATTTCAGTATACACCAGTTTAAACCAAAGTCCTATTTTTTATTATTTTCTTGCAGGAAAATTGTGGATTTATTTAGCTCCCTGTTGGCCAACAGCTAATATTTCGGGGGTTTAGCTTTCTGAAAAAATAAAATTAGAATAAAATTGAGAAGCTCGTCCAAGAAAAATGAAGAGGGAAATGTATTAAACATAATTTCCTAATGTTTCATCCTTTTTTTCGCTGAGGGCACATGGTTCTACAGCTGAATGCGTGGCATCATAAAAAGCAGTTCACGTGCCTTGTCTGTGCTTTCACATTTTGCATTTCATGCATGCATTATATTTTCTTGTTGCATTTCACGAAAGAGCTGTAGAGCACTCTCACATTTTTCATTCTATGAATATGCCAAAATCATGGCACTCCATAAGAAGCTATCTGGTTCGTGCAGTTTTGTGAACACTTTCACTGCATCGTTTATGCATTTTCCTTTAGCATATATGGTTAAAAGGGTGTTTTTCCACACAAATAGTTGGCTCAAAGCCTATTTTAATGACATGGGCCCTTACGGGTGGTGCTTTTTCCCGATTAACTAAAATGCAGAGCAGTCGTGCTAGCTAGGGTTCTCTAAATGGGGTAAATGTTTTTTTTAAATTTTCTTGTGATAGTTTTCTATCTGGTGTAAGTTGGATTCTCAATGTCTTGCATTTAGCTTGGTTTTCTACTATTCAAATAAAGTATATGTTTTGCAGGGCTTCCTATTCAAGTTCAGATGCTAAGTAAATGATAGATCCCTCTTCAATGTCCTTTTCTAACCACACCTATGTTTATGGGTTCTCAGAGGTATGACTTTGGTATTGCTATCTATAATGCTTTGCACATATTCTCTTCCATGCTCCTTGCTAGCCATATTTAATCCCTCAAAATATCACCGTGAGATATATTGCTGAGGAGACTAGAGCCATCCAGTATCTAGCACTGTATGCATCAGCTCTAGGGCCTCCTAGAAGAGGCATAACAGTTGTGACCCACTGCAAAATTTCAATGGAGATGCACATGGCATTAATTTTTAGTTTTTTGTATGTTCCAATAATTTCTAATTAAACAATCACTATTTTTTTCTCACTTAGATCTATTAGATTCATTCACCTCCCAAAATTTAAATAGGAAAAATAATATAAATTTTATCAATTGGTCAGTTGAACTGGCAACAACTGCAATAGAAAGTGGTGTGCTATTCGGAATAGGCATAGTAATAAGTTTTTTGGTATCTGGGATTCATTAAAAAATTCTTGTATCTATATTGCTATATCACTTGCCAAATATTGTCAGCAATTGCTTCAGTGGAAGTCAGAGGCCAACATATAGATGTCCAACAAGTTGTGCAATGTCTTGTTGCTATCTATGTTTCTTCCCTTCATGGCTTCCAATAGCTGTAGCTGTGGAGATCTACAAGTATTAGTTATGCATGGCATCAAAACTATGCATTCAACAACTATTTTATTTTTATTAACAACCCACATGACGTAGATGATTTAACTACAACTAGATGACTGATTTCTGCATTTTCTCACTTTAGAGAAGATTAACCTGTGATCTCTCATATGGGTCCTTTATCAAAAGGAATGCTTCACAAATAAATCAACTATGATAGATATTATTTGTTACCAATGTGCAGCTAAGGGCTTATTATGAGCTAAAAAGTAGATAGACTTGATGTCTCTTGCCATCTTATAGACTCTTGTGAGGGATCTTTGTCTATTTCTCAGCTGTGTTATATTCATGGTTTTAAAAATGGTATAAAATTATAAATAAAAAGTCATATTTGAATCTTACAAAAATGTCTTGGACAATATTTTTGCACGTGTTTGAAATTGTTTACTGTTTGTCTATCTTCTGTGATTAAATCTCTTGCATTGTACAATCTTTTCTTTTTTTTTGCAGCTAATTACATACATAGAGACTTGATATGCACGAGGATTTGCATTTGGTACAAGGACCTTTTAGAGCACTACCCTAGACTATTTTCACAGTCCTTTGAAATGTTGATCTCTACCCATTCATGGATTTTTAGGTTATTATTCCTTTCAACCTTCATGCAAACTCTTTTCATGACTGTCAAACAGTTCACGTGCCTTGTTTGTGCTTCCACATCTTGCATACATATCTACCGAAGCATTTTCAACGATGATACTTGGAAAAAATCCACCTTCATCTTGCTTTGATGGACTGGTAGGGAGGGTGCTGGAAAAGACCATTGAGTCTGGCTTTACACCTGCCAATTGCATTTTCTTGAAAGCTTCTAAAGCTTTTTCAATAAATAATTTTTGCGCATATCCTACAATCATTGCAATCCACGAGACTGTTAGTTGAGAATTTTGTCAACTTAAATACAATACAGATTGATTTTTATCTTATACTCTTCTCTCTACTCTTTCCACCTTCAAACAGACCTGCTCATGGCAGGGACTCCAGCTCACGCAGAGCGCTTTTTTTTTTAGGGAAATACATTTTCTCTTTTGAGTCTTTGTTAGCATGAATTATTATGTCATTTGTGGTCTACATCGATGCCAAGTTCCCTCTCATCTTGGCACATGTGGCCGCCTCCCTCACCCCCCACCTCATGCCCCCACCTCCCCCCCTTGGGTGCAACAGTAGCTTTTGATTCGATCTCTTCTGCTGGCATCTGATCTGGTTGACAAGTTAATACATCGTAGTGATTTATTGTGCTATGATTGTTGGTTTCTTGTTGAACAACCTCTTTCTTATTGAAAAAACCTTGGATGTGCCATAGGACATATCCTAGATCTAGGATCCTGTTAGGAAGGGGTAGGGGAATAAATTGAGGTAAAAATCCTTATCTAATATGTCTTTCCATAGAAATATATTGGATGTTTTCAGTTTACGGTAAAGTATGATAGTAAGAGATGCTGTAGAAACTGGAAAGTTGTTTTTCCTTTGTCAAATTGGACAAGCTAATGGTTCATTTATGGTTAACTCATACTATCTTTCGGATACGAACATATATTACAGTTACCTACTGGGATACTTAAACTTGAATTAATGTTGGAAAATGTTTTTGTAACTGCATCATAAATGCTTTCTTTATCAACCAAATATTCAGTGAGACAATTTTATAACTGAAGAGTTTTTCTTGCAGCTTGCAGATATGGTTTTTGAAAGTGATCCAGATTGTTTGGGACTTCCTGTAGATGTGAAGAAAGAGCTTCTTCTGAGTCTGCAAGAATCATCAGGCATGGAATTTCCAAAAGATTGGGAGGGTAATATAGTTGATGAAATTTTATTGCAGTTAGCAAGTGAATGGTCAATTGACTTGCCTCAAAATGGAGCAACCAATTAACTTGAGACTTGGAAAGTTAGTACAATCAGCTAATATGTTTGTTGCAGGTTGTACACCCCTAGTATATGTACTGATTAAAATGTTAACTGAATAATGAGTTTCATATGATCTATGCATTCATTATCCATCATTGTTTTTGGCTTAATCTCTAAAACATGTCTAATGTTCTTGGATATTATGTTGCAACTTGTACATTATGTGTGAATGTATTATTCAATTTGATATATAAGCTATAGAGAATAGCAGTTTTAACCAAGAAATATCCAAAATAATTTGCAATAGAAGTTACATAATTGAGGTTCCCAATCCAAAATAATGCTATATGGAATCCATAATGTGTCTAAAAGGTATAGAAGAACAACTTTGTATCTATAATTGTATCAATGGTATTGTCATAGAGAGTGAAGACAACCATTTTGAAAAACTAATTTATACAAATACGCAACTGTGCTAACACTGAATCATAGGCATATCACTTATCAAATGTATAGGATAGATTCCCATGGTCAATAAGGCATTGGAAACTTCCAGTATAAGCAAAGATTCTAATATAAGGGCGTAGATTGGTTGCATGCACAATAGAACATAATAGAAGCATAATCATTCTTCTGTGTGGTTGGCCAATACAAGTATCTCCAAAGGTGTTTAAGGTGCTTATGTACCTAAACAACCAAAATATGTATCACTAAAGGTTTTAAAGAGCCTTCTCTGCTTCAAAATGTTCCCCATAGGCAGAGGAATGAGCCTATTTAAGTAGTATGGATTTATGAATAGAACTAGTTAAGCTTTAGCAACATCCCAATTTAAAGGGTATAGTCCAAGAAGGTTAGTTGATTGATAACTATTGGTTTAAGTTTTTAACTATATACAAATATCATGATTACTACACCTATCATCTAATATGCTAGTAAGTACAAGTACTAACTAAAGATTGGAGAGGCTTTCTACCTTGTTGGTGGCTCATTTCCTTGGATATGTCACCTGTAGTGACTCTTCTTTTGACCTCCAGAGACTCCACGATGCATTTTATTTCCTATTATTTTATCAGCACAAATTTCCAGTCCCATAAGCTACAATGCATAAAGGCGCAGTTACCCAGGTGAATAATCTTAATATTTAAAATCTATGAAGAATTTGTACCGCTTAATATAAAAGTTTTGAAAACAAACCTTCAATACATAGTCTATGATAAGGCTGGTCTTCTGGCCCTCAATTATTGTTTCTTGTGGCCATAGTGTAGCTCAGTGTGCAATAAGTGGTAGATATCATAAAGAAAGATTTCATTTGAGGAACTTCTAATAAAAAACAACCCTCTAGAAGAAGTACTTACCTTCATAAAGACGTCAAAATCTAGATCTAGTTTGATGCCTGCTTGCTTCTCACGTCTCGAAAGTTCTTGCAGTAGGTCTGTAAGCAACACAAATCAGTAGGGTCACATAATTGAGAAAATGGTGTAGTTGAAAGCAATGCACGCATAAAAAAGTTAAAAACTCATAGTATCTTGACCCGACACCTTGGCATTGGCCAGAGAAATCTAGTGTTTCCCCTTACAGTCATTTCTGCATAGTGCAAATGATGCTGGCTAATGTAAGCGGATGTTCTTTGCAGCACAAATTCTATCAACGAGTGTCCATTTTAGGTCATATTTCCGGTATTCTGTGGAAGAAATCGTTAAAAAATGAGGGAAAAAGGAAAATGCATGTCGAATAAGGGAGGGAAAATGAAAGGAGGGAGGGAAAATAAGGAGAAGAGGGAAATAAATTGGCTATTGCACTTTAGATGTGCAATTGGGTACACTGAATATTTGTGTTCCATTTTTATAAATTATTTTTTTAAGTTAAAATATATATATAATAAGTAAAATCATTCAATGTATAAACTTTATAAAATATTTCCAATTTTTCACTTTTTAATTCTTTCTATTTTTATAAATAATTATTTAAAAGTTAAAAAAATATATCTACTACAAAATATAATATGAAAGATAATATAACTTTTCATCTTGTAACCCTTATTTAATTAAGAAAATTTAAGAATTTTTATAAAGATAATTTTTTAAAACTTAAAGTATATATTAAACTATACTATATCAATATAAACTACTAACCAAGAAACATAGGCATTTTTATTTCCTCATGAGCAAAATTGTATTTGCATTTATGTTTATTTGTTAACGAGGGAAGAGATGATATTTTAGGGTTTTATTCTGCTCTACTCTACTCTGTTAACCACATGAAGATGGAGATGAAGATGATGCACAACTTTAAATGGATACGCCCCCTCTTTAAACAAACAACTTCTCTTCATTCTACAAAACAATACAAAACCTCATCTCACCACACACGCAAATAGGAGAAATCCCCTCCTCGCATCACGCACAAATTTAATGTTTTTCACTTCACTCAGTACATTAATGTCGTATGTAAATCAGGAAACACAAAAAAGGCCTAGGACCTTTTACATTCATCCATAACTGAATGCCTTCCTCTCGATGTCATTGCCTTGGTAACTCTACTGATCTGCATAGAATCAACTCCCTTCTTGCTGAAATGAAAGAGATGGAAATACATTCAAATTTTATCACTTATAACACTCTCATAAAGACTCTATGTAAAGGGGATCACATTGGGGAAGAACTTGGTATTTTTCCCAAAATGGGGCACACACATTGTTTTCCTGATATTGTTACATATATATAGCACCCTAATTGATGGGATTTGAAAAAGAGGCAGAATAGATGAAGCTCTTGTTTTATTTGTTGAGATGATACAATCTGGCATTTTGCCTGATATTATTGCCTGCAGTACATTAATTAATGGTCTCTACAAGGTGGGCAGGGAAGATAAGCTCTAAGGTTGGTAGTTGGAATGAAACATAGTTACTACTCTCCAAATATTGTCACATACAACACTCTAATTGATGGTCTAAATCACTAACTCGATATGTAGCTTGCAGTTTTACCATGGCTATACCAACAACTACGCTTTTATGAAAAAAATAGGACCTTCATAACTTGAAGGAGGAACATTGACAAATAGCACAATGAAGGAAATTCAAACAGGTGTTATGTTTGACTGGAAACAGTCTCATCCTGGCATATAGACTTTTTTACATAGTTATGTTTAAAATGCTCAAAAAATCATGTCTCCGGCTCAAATATGTACTATCTCTAAAACCTGTCGATCTTCAATGCGACACCATTATGACCAGACAGTTGGAACATAAAGATTCATTATGGAAACTAGCCTACATACATCCCCTGACCACAACGAACTACATTTAATATTTAATCTAACCAAACAAACCAACAAGAAGGATCAATTTGTTCATCAATGAAGACTTCTTAGAAAATCTATACCATTGAATGCAAAATTCAAGTTGGGGCCTTTCAAATTGGATACGCCTTCAGTGTAAAAAAATTATTTTAAAAAAGTATTTTTTTTATTGTCTTAATTTAAGACAATTAGAAAATTAAAAATATAATTTAAACATAAAATATATATTTAAGATAAAATTAATATTTTGTCTTAAATTAATGTCTTAAAATCCCTTTTTGTGTAGTAGTGGTAGGAAGGAATTGTAGTTTGATATTAAAGATGATGCAATTTGTCACAGAACTTCCCTAAAGATTCTTCCCAAATTGTGTTATATTGTTAGCGGTTTTTGCTGCTTTCCGCTCGCTATTGGTTTCCACTCCTCCAAACTCTTCCTCGCTGGTATTGACCTTTCACTTGTCCAATTTTGTGAGTTGTAGCCTGAAAATAAAATATTGACAGGGTTTTAGGGTATGCTTCTTAAAACTCAATAAACAATAAAAAAGGGGAAAAATAAAGCCTTCGTTTGAAAAATGTTTTAGCAGACGATAAGCCCTGATTTCAAGTTTACACAATAGGTATTTTTGGTGCACCAAACAACCTAGGCAACCAAATGGCCCACTTAGGTGGAGGTCCCATGAGGGGGGCTTAAGCTCTATGGATTATGATCAAATTCAAATTCAAAAGAATAGAGTAATAGTCATTTTTATTTGTCTGGTATTAGTCATTTATTTAGTAATTTTTATTTTTCTGATATTAGTCATTTATTTAGCCATTTATTTAGTCATTTATTTAGTCATTTAGTTGTGATTTTACCTGATGACCAAATTAGTCACTTATAAATGACCAAATTAGTCATTTATTTTCCAAAATACTACTAGTGTTAGTCACATGACTAAAAGTTTTAGTCATGTAGTCATTTATTTTCCAAATTCTACTAGTGATTAGAAAATTTAAAAATCAAAACATTTGCAAAATCTCGAAAAAAACCCAAAAAAATACCAAAAATAGCCTCAAAACATTTAAAAACATCAAAAGAATCCAAATATTTGAAAAAATCCATCTGTCCCATTTTGATTTCACCCGCAATAATCTCATCCATGATAAACAAATCTTCACACTCACCCTTTGGAAAAACAAACAGAAACAAGCATAACAATCAACAAAAGAAAACTTCAAACACAAAATCAAAATCGAAGCAACAAACCATTAAATGCAAAATAAAAATCATGATCATTCGCAAACATGTCAATCGACCTTTTATCAACAGCCTTTCCAAGCAACCTATCAACTTGCCACCATCCACTAACATGTCCTAGGATGCATCCTTCCTACAATGGGCATTATCTTTTGGCAAAGCACTTTGGATAAACAAAACAACGTGTCTCCATCCACTAACATGTCCTAGGATGTATCCTTCCTACAATGGGCATTATCTATTGGCAATCATTTTAGTTCTTAACTAATCAAAGTGATTTAGAGAGAAAGGAATGGGGCATCAATCTTCATCTCTTTTTATGTTGTGCTTGTTGGACGTTCTTGTAATATAACTTGGCAAATACTTGCTTTGTTAGGTTCATCCTAGCAAGGTTTTTGTATGTCAAGTGTGAACAAGAATACTCCTATCTATTTTTCAAGTCAAAGTCCATCACACTAGGTGCAACCACAGCCTGGTTCTTTATACCTTGATGCATCGTGCCTATGTGTGTTATTAAACATAAGGTAAGTAGCCTTTTTAAAGTCCCAATTCCTGATAAGAAAATCATCCATCTCTCATCATCATCTTTAATAAAGTTGTCTTGTTGAATCCTCTTGTGATCATCTCATTTCTTCTTTTCCACACTAACATCATATCGGGATAGTTGATCATCATCGCCAATGCATCCATCATGTATCTGCAAACCATCAGCATGTTGTATATCATTCATAGGCATTACATTTTCATCATCATCATAATATAGATCTATTATTCTAAGCATCTCATAAACCATACATTTTCATAAAACATCCATTGCATAACCATATAGGCATCATTCATCTCATCCATCTCACATGCATTGCATCATCATTTTAAGTTGTTTAGCATAATATAGATTGGTTATTCTAGGCATCTTGAAACCATCTCATTTGCATCATCATCATAACCATTCATATGTCTATCTTGAACCTCTTTGTCGCGAGATCGACCTTCAAATCAAACTTTTCGCTCAATCTCTCGAGGGGGCAATGTCCCAATATACTTCTTTCTGCTGGGGCATCTAAAAAAAATCAATTTTTTTTTGAATTTTGATTGCGAAAATTTTATTCTTTGAACCAACACAACAAGTACATTGCTTCAAAGAGGGGAAAAATGTAGACATGCAAAATTGACATCATGCATTCCTCACATTTAATTGAATCATATTCACCCAATCAATTAAATAAATCACGTTTATTTGATTAATCTCCTAAGTTATCTCTTTAATTAAATAAATCAAGTTTATTTAATTACTCTCCTAAAGTCATCCATTTAAATTAAATACATTTATCTTTATTTGATTTAACACTAACATTATCTTCTTTGATTAAATAAATCAAATCTTTATTTAATTAAATCTAAAATCATTCTCCTCTCAACTTTGATTTATTTAAATCCTAAAATCTAAGTGAAAATTATCAAATCACCTAAACTCCTCTCATTTAATCAAATCCTGATTAAATCTAATCTTAATCCATGTCACATCCTCTAGCTTTTCCCACTTGCACAATAAATCAATTTATTTGATTTATTATTTCCTACTTTTCATTCAAATAGGGCATCGAGATGGAATATTCTTCAAATTTGAATTTTCCCTGTGACATGTCTTGTCCTCCAACATAGCATTAACTCCTCTTACATTGTCTCTTACATGTCTCCCACTTGGCATTTAAGACTCTTTCTTCTC
Organism: Sequoia sempervirens; assembly: GCA_007258455.2. Lineage (NCBI taxonomy): Eukaryota > Viridiplantae > Streptophyta > Pinopsida > Cupressales > Cupressaceae > Sequoia > Sequoia sempervirens. Next base: position 439,422,140 of record VDFB02000015.1, read on the forward strand.
CCTCCAACAAGCCATCTTTTGAATTTCAAATCTCCCCCTCTTGGGCACATTGATCAAAACATGCACAACCTTCATCCTCTCACATCTTGACAAGTGGCATCTTGTCATTGGCTCATGTTTTTTCCCACATCCTCCATGTTTTGCATTCTTCCATCCTTCTTGGTTATAAATAGAGGCCTCCTCTATTGTATTAATCCTCCACAACTTGATACAAAATCTTAATCATTTGAATCTTGTTCATCATATCATCCAGGAGCTTATCAAGGATTGGGAAAGGGCTTCTTTCCACATCAAAGAAGCACCAATCCACTATGGGATAGGGTTTGATCATGTTTTCATATGCTTTATTTAGTTGTTTTGATTCTTTTTATCTTATTTGCATATTTTAATATGATTGAATATTTCATAGGAACACTACTTTGTTTGCTTGTTTTAGGCTAACATTATGCTAATGTGTGATGAAGTTTAAACAATTTGCAGATTTATTTTGTTTACAACATGTATTCATACACATGCACATGTATACATATATGTACATACATACATACATACACACATACACATATATGCATACATACATACATACATACAAGCAAGGAACCAACTCTATTTTGTTCATCTATTTGAAGGCATACATATTATGCTTGGATATCTCATTTCTATTTGTCATTGTCTAAATAATTTTGGTACATCAAAACCCTATTTAGTGTAAGAAAATTTCAATAGTTTCAATTAGAATTTTTATCTATTTGAAGGCATACATATTATGCTCGGATATCTCATACTTGTTTATCATTGTCTAAATAATTTTGGTACATCAAAACCTTATTTAGTGTAAGAAAATTTCTATAGTTTCAAGTAGAGTTTCCTCCTCTCCCTCATATTTGATCAGTAAATATACCCCTGCTCTAGTCCTTGCTTACGTACATGTGTAAATAATAGTCCTATTAATATATTTCAAAAGATTGGTTATATAATTGGGTGATGGTCTCCATGAAATCAGCTAGTAACCTGTGTTGCTTCATTTCATTCCTTTTTGAATTCAGTTTAACAAAACCTTATATTGTCTAGAATAATTGGAGGGGAAATATTTGTATGGTTTTGTGATGTCTATTAATGTGGCTTGGTCGTTAACTTTGGATGCTTGATAGATAACATTGGTTGTCTTGTCAGATCCTTGGTTGTCAATGCACATTTTTGGCCTATTTGTTCTTAAGATATCATTTTTTAAGTTTGAATGTGTAAATAGGATTTATAATGATTGGAATGCATCCATTTGGCCAATTTCTCTTAGTCTAGGCCATTCTATTATGGAAATTAAATTTTTTTATGTTGGCTCTTTCATGGTGGTTGACGAAAGAGAAATTCCAATCCTTTATTGATTTATTGATACAAATCAACCTTTGCCTCAACCAATTGCCTCAATTAGCCTTCTTGGTGGTAGGTCCATCTCAGTTATATGTAATGTTTGTAAAACATGACATTATCTTCTCTACCATTTTTTGGATTTGTATGTTTGAGGTTCAGTCGGGCTAATAACTTAGAGTCTTTATTATCAATTCTTTAGCTTTCAACTTGTAGACATGTATTCTTCAGGATATTTTTCCTTTCTAGTTCCATTGTTATTGCTTGAAGTTCCATTTACCTATTCAGGTCACTTGTGGACATTAATATAATTTTTTTTATTTTTCCCAATTAAAACTCAATATCACTGTTGGTTTGAGTGCCAACAACAATTTTCATCCACTTAATCTTTGTGATTTTACTTTCAATGTTTGCAAATTTTTTCACTTTGATTTGTAGGGAAATGCCTATGTGATTACCTTACATTGAAATTCTCAATTTTTTGGCTTATGATTATGTTTACAACAAAAGAAATTCCTAATCAATAAGTATGATTGTCTCAAAATTCTGTCTACTTATATTTTTTAGTCTTTCATCCATTTGAGTTTAATTATAAATCTAGTTTAAAAGGAGAAAATTACTCCACTTTTATATGATAAATTATAGATACAACTTTAGTCATGGAAAGATGGCTCAAAATTTTTAGGTGTAATGAAATGATCGGATCTTTATATAAAATTTGTAGCCATGGGTACTAGAGATATACATAGCTCCAAGTTTTGGTCATTAAAAGAGTGGACTCTAATTCCACTTGCAATGGACCCACTAGGTTTATTTAAGTTACTTTCAGCAAAATATAAGTTGTTACTAACTTCCATAGTACTTAAGATTGAAGAACAAATCAAAATCCATTGAAAAATTGAACAGGATTTTGAAAATAAAATGATCAGCTACTAGTTGTTGAGTTAAATCACCAGGGACCATCTTTAAAATAGAAATCATTTGTCTAAAAAATAATAATTGAAATTGCTCAAAAAGACGTTAATACCTTATGAATAAAGATGAACTCTAACATCATAATAATATCTATAGACACATAAAATTGACCTAGGCCTTCAAGTTCTATTTTCTCTATGTTTCTTCATAACATAATATAAATATTTAATTATCTCCTATGGTCCAATTTCAACTATTAATTAAATAATTCTTAATTATTTAATTAATTCATGTCTTTTATTCCTCCTGACTATTTAAATAAATAAATTATATTTATTTTATTTAAATATGTCGCTAATTTCTTATGTCCCTCTATAATTAAATAAATTGTTTAATTTTTTTAATTATTATCAACCTTGACTTTTTTTTTCTAATTTTAAATAGTCATTTATTTAAAATTGTCCCACTTTCTAAGTTTCTCTCCAAGTAAATAATTTTAAATTATTATTTACTATCACATGGCCCCACCACTTTTGAATTAAATTAATTTTTAATTCAAAAGGTCAACTCAGTCTCTAAATCAAATAATTTTAAATTATTATTTGATTCTCCAACTTTTTCTTTTTTTGTGCCCAATATCTCCTCTTGTCACATGCATTTATGTCCATTAAAATCAAATCTCATCCCTTCATTTAAAATTTTTCTCTAACCCTAACTGTGGGCTGTCACATCTAATTTCAACCATTGATCTTAGGGAATCTCTAATCTAACAATCTTGGTCGTTCATCTAAAATTGGCTTTCTATAAAAAGGAAATTTTATCCTCATTTGGACATCTCTTAACTTCATGCTTTAGACATTTTCATGCATAGGCTATTTTTTGCATACTTTAGGCTTGCTTCATACTTGCATACTTGCATTTGAGGCCTTTTGATAGAATCCTTCAATATTTGCTTAGGACCTTAACATAGTCATAGGTTGCTCATCAAAAATCTAAGGGTAAACATCAACTTGCAACAAGTGGGGAAGGCACAGTGAAGCTAATTCATGGAAGGCTTGAAAGACTTGGTGAGATCTTTCTTTATTTTCATGCTATTTTCTTCCATTGTACTTCATTGTTTAGTTAGGGTTTTGTTTGTTTATGCTTTATAATGCTAACCTAATATTTTCCCTAAGTTACATTTGGTGAACCCAATGTCATAAACATGCTTTTTGTAGATTTTTGTATGAATTTTTCATGTTTTCTTGTAGGTATAGGTACGAAATGTCATATCTGCAACTTTTTGAGTTGCAATCACTACATCGTGATGCATTTGCTCTGTAGAATGATGCATCTGCAATCCTAAGTCACATCTGTGAAATAGAATGCCACATTTGACCTCCAGAGATGCATCTAATAACCTAAACAACACATTTTCTCTATTGCAATGCATTTGCTTTGCAGAATGACGCATCTTCTTGGTAAATTGTAGCTTCCAGTGTTAGGATGCATTTTCTCTGTAGAATGATGCAATCACCTAGTAAAATTTTACTTTCAGATTTTTGATGAAATTTCCATATTTCTTCTTTCAGCTTAGTAGGCTAGAGATGTTGGGTTACTAATATGTTTTTTATAGCATGTGGCAAGTTGGAAAAGGAGTCTAACATTTTTCTGTTGATTATTTTCTAGTTCTTTTACAATCATAAATCAAATAAACAAACAACAAACAACTTGCATTCACATTTCATGGGTTTAAAATGAACATGCATATTCACTCATGGGCTTAAAATGAACACAATCTTGCATTGAAACTCATCAAGGTTACAAATTACATGTATTTTCATGACATTGACTTAAAATGAACTTTGTTTGTCTCACACTTAGTTGGGCTTAAAATGAACAAAGTGTCTTGTGTGTCTTGTGGTGTAGTGATTGCCTCTTAAGTGTGTATGCAATTCTCTTGCACTTTGTGCGATCTTGAGAAACAAAAACACTAAGAGGTTGTTACTTTACCACCCCCACATTTGCATTTGGATAATTAAAATGAACAAGCATTTGCAATTTGTGTAACCCCAATTCAATAATAGAAGTATCCTCTCCCCTTGCGCACTTGTGCAATATTGGGTGCAAGAGAAACTATTATTGACTCTAGGAATTGGGCCTTCCTTGTTGGGAAAAAGTACTGAACCCAAGGTGACTCAAACTAGAAATGAAGCTCTTTAGCCAAGCTACTCCTAACCAATATACAAATGTGAATCCTAATGGAGAACTTAGGATTACGAGTGTGGATGTGTCACACAGATAAGTAAATTCCCATAAACCCTATGGAGTGTAACCTTTGTAGGCTGGAATTCCTCCTTATCAGAGCTAATCTTACCTTATGTGTGGCCACTCAAATGGGATCCTGAACTAAAAACCTTTTGTGTACCAAAAACCCATCTATTCACTGGTGTAGCAACAGTCATTTCCAAGGCATCCACATTCTCACAGTTCTTAATAGAGGTGAAGATCCTGTCATGGGAGATTTATGAGGGCTCAAAGCTTGGTTGACTTGATAAGTGAGTGCAATGTAAGGGGGAGCTAGTGTGGCCAAGCTTCTAGGTCACCCACTAAGAATAAGTGCAGCTAGGGAAACCCACATGGAATCTAGTGAATATAGTCCTTTCCTAACCTAGGATTGTGCTTGTCTTCATTATGCTTGTTTTCAACATTCAAAGAAAAAACCATGTGTTTGTCAAGTGTTTTTTGAGACAATGAACAAATAAACATCCTTCACAGATCTGGAAAAACATACTCAAATTGAAACAATCCTAAAAAGCTACCAAAATTGCAAAGAAACTAGACTTTTATTCACTCTGCAATGCATTTTCTACCCTATGCAACTCATTCAACATTTTGAATCACATCTGAGACTTTTTGCAATGCAATCAACCTGCTAAATCACATTTTCTAGTTAAAACAACACATTTACCTATACTACAACACATTTGCTTTCTAGAACAATGTAATTGATTTTCTGAACTACATCTGTGACCTAAAACAATGCATTTGTTGAGACTGAGACACATTCGATCCCTTGCAACACATTTGATACCTAAAATGACGCAATTTCCCATCATTTGGAAAAATCAATGTCATTGTCCAAACTAGAGACCAAACATTTTCAGACTACTTTCAGACACCTTTTTCGAGTGGTCTTTGTTCAAAACTAGAAAAAGAATTGCTCAAATCATCCATCCTTGCATTTTAGTTTGCCATGGGTTTACCTTTTAAAAAAAATTAGTTGCACCTTAGGACCCATCATCATTTCCAACATAAACCAGTCCTTAGGTCCTCATTTTTTGTAGACTTTAGAA
>VDFB02000015.1:439427854-439484282 GCA_007258455.2 Sequoia sempervirens
CATTGATTCAACATGTTTACAATCACCTAGTTGTTTTAGGATTGTATCTTCATGTATTTCTTCCTCTGCACCCAATCTAGAAGCACCTTTTGTAGCTTCTTCTTGCTTGTAAGATGCTCTTCGAAAAGCCTCTTCCAACTTTGTAGCCACCTTTTCAATATTTTTCAAATTAGGAAATGAAATTTTATCCTTTTGTAGAATTCTTCCTATGATAGATCATTTTAGGTTTTTATCTAGAGCTTTCCACTTCAATGACATATTCTCTTGATTCTCCTTCAAAAACATTAGGAGGGACTTCTTCTTATACAACCTATTGTTGCTTCAGTGGAAGAGTAGTATCTACAGAGGTATCCTTTTGTCTTCCACATGTGAGCCTTCTTCTTTTGGCAATTTCCTTGGGTGATCCCACAATACTCGTTTACAATTTTTGGCCAAACTAGACATTGAACTGAATTTTTTAACTAAATCTTCACTTTCGGGCACCTATAGTGGCTAAATCATGAGAAATTTGAAGATGATGCAAACTAGTCATTTGCAAAATTTTGTTTGTAGATTCTAAATATATATATATATTTTTTTTTTGGAATCAAATTGTACTTATTTTTCCATCTCCTTCGAAAACTAGTTTTTAACAGTAAAAACCATTTTAAAGAGTGGTGTTACTGGCTAACACATAACTTCTTTTCTATGAAAGATAGAATTCTATTTTTTTGAATTTATATTTGTAACTATGATATCTAGTGCATGGAATTGGTTTCATAGCATTTCATTAAATTTTTTTTCTTAATTAAGTTTCAAAGTCAAACCAGTTACAATTTAGACATGATTTACTAGCTAAAACATTACATTTTTTGTATGTATCAATTTTATTTATTTTTGGATAAGGGACATCAATATCTAGCCCACTGATATATATATATATATATTTTTATAATCTGCTATTTTTCCACATGTACGAAATAGAGAGTTCGATTTTCAGTGAAAAACTACATTCACAATAAATAAAAAATAAGTATAATAATAAAATTAAATTTATTTAAAATTATACTTTTTGGGAAGCTTGTAATAAGGACTACATACTTACAAAAAAAAATTATCAGCATTTTGATAGGTGGACATGGAAAAGGAGAGCATGATGGAGCAGGAGCATGTGTGAAGCGTGCACTTCGTCAACATGAACTTGTTGGTACAATTTTCACCATATTATATATATATGGAATCTATCTAGACATTTTTTAAAAGATTATCTATATATATTTAAAAACTAAATTAATTTTTTTTAAGTTCCTTGAAAGTAATAGGTGACAAATTGTGCCAGCTTGTGTATTTGTAGGCAATGCCATATAGAATGTAAATGAAATTGTTGAATGGCACAAAAGTCATTTTTTCGCTCATGACTCAACATACAACATGATATTTTTGGGAAGTTACAAGTGCATCTAGTCAAAATTTGTTAAAAATTTGAATTTCAAAGTTCAAGTTTACATGATTTCAAATTGAATTTTCAAATTCAAATTTACAGATATCGATCGATCAAATCCTTATAATTGTCAAGCAATTCATGGTATTAGAAGTTTGCATCAAATCATGACAACAGGAAGTAGTAGGCCTTATACAATTAATGTGAGAGAAAAATCATGTTTTTGTGTTGATTGCATTGAGGACAATGCAAATATTGTTCAATATGAGAATATTAGAGATGGGCATGTTTCACAATGGGAAATGAAACAATTAATATCAATGCCTCCTTTTGCTGAAGATGACGATGTCGATATCTACGATCCTCTATATTCAACCGATTATGAACGTGTATCTGATTTAGTTGTTACAAGTATGGAAATTGATTAATTTAGTTAAATTTTATTTAAATATATTCTATGTTTAAGTAATTTTCAAGCATGTTTATATATATTAAAAATATATTTACTTGACTTAAATGTATTTACTTTATGTATGTGGTGTGTGTACATGAGATATTTTCATTGTTGTTGTAAATCCTAACAATGCAGAAGGTGTAGATTACTATCTACTAAGATGTATGCAACCAAAAAGTAAATTGATGGAATTGATGACAGATGGTGATGGACAAGAGTATCCCGTTGGATTAGTCATTATTGAAGGCACATATTATCAACAAATTTAAAGATAGATAAAAATGGTATTATATTTGTTGATTATATGCCAAGACAAAAGGTTCTACATTACTATTGCTTAGTTTTGGCAGCAAAAATGAATTTATAAACTTTACCTAAAAGAGGATGTGCCAAACAAAAGTGGAGGTTGCCTATTGAAGATCATGAAAATATTTTAGAGATAATTAAAGATAGAGAGGATCCAAATTTTATGTACCATAAGCTTTAAGTTATTTTTTGGATATATATGTACATGTATGACTGGATATATTTATACTCATACTTTTAATAGATCTTAGAGATCTGTATATTTATATTGATTGGACATGTGACATGATTTAGAATGGTTTTTTTTCAAAGGCTTGGTCATTTATTTTTGTCCAATTGTATTTAAATAAATTTGTTCCATGACATGGAATTCTTAATTTATTTCAAGAATGATTTCAAAATTTACATTTGAAACTCCACTTTGAAAATATGTATGTTAGATCATATATGCTTGATACAAAACCTAACTTGACTTTAAAAAAAATTTCAATTTTTTTTCCTAAATTCCTTAAATCATCTATTTCCAATTGCATTTTTATGTTGGACATTTAATTCTCTAGTTTTCTTTATTTTTTATGTTTTTTATTTTTGGTGAAAGTGGCAAGCCACTGTAATATTTTATTATATTTTAAATAATTCTTACAAAAAATGGTTCAGGGGGGCATACCAATCAGGAAAGAACCAGTAAGAAAACTTGTGGTTATAGCCCTAGATCAAAATAGTACATTCAGTTTTACAAAAAGGTTGAATTTTCAAAATTCAGCTCCAACCCAATCTGAACAAAAACACTGCCTAATATGACCTTCCCGATAAACTACCTATGACCCAAATATAAACATTAACCCTTACAAAAATTCTTTTACAAAGAACCCACTTGAATACCTAGGACCATATATTTTCCCACTTACATAAAAACATCCTTGATTTTCCCTTACAACAAACATCCTAATTACATCCCAATTACATAATGCCAACTTTTGTCAAAACCAACAAAATTGAGAAAAAAGAAATTAAGCATTTCTTTCTAATGTTACTAATGTGACATTCAATAATTTTAAATGATCATCCATTTTCATATCCTAATCATCACATCCTAATTATTAAATTTTCACCCTAATTGTAATTATCTTCCATAAGCATTCTAATTATCCACCTTATCTTAATCATGCCCAATAATTTACTCCATATATCATGTGTCTAATCCATCCTATCTCATTCTAATAATCACATCTAATTCATCCATTTATCCTAATTATTCCATCTTAATCATCTATCATAATCCTTAATCCCCATCCTTCACCATCATCTTAATCTAATTTCACATTATCAACCTAATCCCATCCTAATCAAATCCTAATCTAATCCATCTATCCTCATCCAAAATATAATCATTTATTATCCATCTAGATCCATCTCAACCATACATGTCCAATCTCCATCCTTAATAAAAAATCATCACTTGAACATCAAAATTTGGTTAATGCCTCAATCTCATTCATACATCATAGTAGATCGTTTCATCATCACCCAAAGCTTTCATCTAGGGACCTTATCCTTAATCTACTATCATCCATTTCAAATCTAATCTCCTAATAAAAAATCAAGAACTTAATTTGATTTCATCTTTAATACAAACTTTCTTAATAACATTAGCCTATCTTAAGTATAGTTGTCAAATCCAATCAAATCTTTCTTAGGAACATTAGCCTATCAAGTTACAAGTATAGAGAATCAACCTTAATCAAATCAAATCATTTTGAGGTCTTGAAAATTGATCCCAATCCTAATCCCATCCTCCATATTCATCCTCATAATTTATTCTTCTAATCACCCACCTTGTCCTAATCATCAGGTATATATTATCCAAGATCTATATAGGCATTACATAAAATTTATTTTCTTTCATTTAGAGTAGCAACCATGATTTTCTATAACCTTTGGTATACATAACTTAAACATGTATCATTTTGTGAACGTTAGATTGTATGGGTTCTCTTGGATTGGTCTTTCTTGTTCACCTTGGTGCATTGGGATATTCATTGTAGTGAATCACAGTGATCTGGTGTTTGGGGTGCTTGAGATAGGTATATTTTCACATCAATAGTTGTTTACCATGTATAGCTTGAGACCCTATGTGATGGGATATTTGGTAATTATAAATGGATTGATCAATTTTTAATATATAGAATTGTCATGTGGATCTAGATATGGTTTATATTATGTGCATAACTTGATATTTAAATATCAATTTACAAATGCATAAATGTTCCATGGAATTCTTAAGTTCAAGAATAGAAATTTTATTTCATTTACATTCATCTCCACTTATAGATCATCATCTAGGTTACTTTCTTTGCATGCACAATCAAATTCATGTGTATTAAATATTATATATGGAATTCTTTTAAAGTCTGCTTGAATATATAAATGATTTCATTTACATTCAACTGGACACAAGTATAGCTCATCATCTAGTTCAAGAATTCTTTGCACATGCACATTCAAATTCATGTGTATTAGATTATATGAATTCTTAAGCTCATGTATATCATGATATATGCACAATTTACATTTAACCTATAATGACTTTAAAAATGAACATTTAGTGCTAAGAATTCAAGTTATCATATCTATTTCCAATTGTATTTTTATGTTCCACTTAAATATAGCATTAATCTAGATAACATATTTGCATTCAAAAATTTATATATTTATTGACCTATTTATTTAGACAAATTCATTTCTAATTAAAATTAATTGTACATGTCCATCTTTTTAAATTTACAAATAGCAACCATTAGATAGTCCAAAATTTTGATTTCACAATGTAAATAGATGTATGATGTAAGTGTGAACAAACCATTTAAATAAATTTAAATAAAGGTACAAACTTGCTAAATAAATAAAACCATAATAACATGCACGATGTAAATAGATGTAATACTTGTGTTCAAACCATAATAATGTCTATAATGTAAACCTATTCAAACCATAAAACATAAATGCATGAATGTGATGAAATAACAAGTATATATACCATAAAACATAAATGTATGTAATGTTATCTACATAAATCATAAAAAGTATCTCCAACATAATAATCTAATCTCAAACCATAATAGTATAAAGCATCTCAATGATCTAGGGATATCTAGTGTGAATATAATCATCAAATCTCTAGCTCGATCTCTCCCTCAATCTCTCCCTTGATCCATGGCCCAATCTCTCCCTCGATCCATGGCCTAATATCTCCCTCGATCCAAGGACCAATCCCTCTCTTGATCCAAGATGTGTGGATCCATGTCTTGATCCAATCTCTCTTAATCCATGTCTTGAGCCTCATCCCAAGCCCTACATGTGTTCAAGTACACACGTTTAAATTTAATTTCAAAATACATGTATATATATGTGTGTGTGTACATATATGTAAAATTATCTAAATTTACAATGTACAAGTTCAATGTGTTCAAACTTACATCAAGTAATTAATTTTTTTACTATTTAAATGTACCTTAGTTGTATACTGTACGAGATTGCCATCATGCATCAAATTTCCAAAGTCTAAAAAATCACCATACTGCTTAAAATTTTCAAGTACACAATTTCAGTCAGGAGTTAAACAACTATACTTTAAAATGCATTACATGTATACATACATAATTTTTTAGAACACAATTATATATACATATAAATTATTCAAGTACTTGCCACACATGATTGATGGCTCTACCAATGTCACTAAGATCACAAGAATGCAGAGACACCATAGGGGGATTTGTAGCATGTACTGTATCAGTGGCAAAAATAAGTTGACTATATGTGCCATGGACAAGATCAGGTGCCACAGTAACCTCAACATGACCTTTAACATCCTAATAACCTGGAAAAGCTAAAGGATTGATAGAAACATGATGCACATGGGATCCTATAGGATGATTTAGAATATCCTCTGTAGTTACCACCCCATGGCTCATATGTATACCAAGATATCATTGTCTAATAAAGTCCTGTACATAGTCAAGAGAGATCACATGGTCCTCACTGATGACCAGATATGTTGCTAGTAAATCTAAAATTGGGACTACACATATTACATAGAGTCATGTGGGTCATCTACTCGACATCTAAAGGAGTAGGTAGATCAACACGAATAAATAGATCATAAGATGCAGATGTAGCCTCGGTGGGAGGAAGGCTGATCTGTGGGTGTAATAAGTATCTACCAACTTGATTAGATAACATTTGATTTATCTATGTTGTAATAGAGGCAATGTTATAAAAAATATAGGATTGAGTGAAGCCTATTGTTGTCTCCCCTGCTGCTGCTAATTCAAAACATTTTGGTAAAACCAAAAGGTTTGGGCCAACTAATTCCCTATTGTTCATAGGCAGTGCCAAATCTGAACATCTAAATTGTGCTTTGTTAGAAAAACAACCTTTACCTTGGCCAACATGCTCAAGATAAGATGTGTAGTCCACATCTTTCTATAAATGAAATTCTACATATAACGGTTTGACAAAATACTGTGGTAGCTCATCATTGTGAGGCCATCTATGATACATTGCCAACCATCTAGGGTATATGAATGGCACAAAAAGAGGATCTACACACCTCGTAACCACATACCCTCGAATTCTATTTTGTCCTTTATAATGAGGGAACATGGTTAACACATTTTCACCTAAAACTAATTTGGCAACTTCTCTCCATTGCATTGTGCCAGTAATAGTCTTGGCAAGAGACAAATAAAACTACTCAATGTTGATCTCATCATAAGGATTGTATGATCGAATTGTCTCAATCATTCAATAAATTTCCTCTCTAATAGTGTGTAATCTATCTTGATTAGCCAAAGTGGGGGAGTTGTGAATTGTTTTCTCTAAACATTTTAGAGCATTGTTTAATCTAGCAATACTATCTTGATATAAATTTGTTCTAGCTTGAGCATCTTGCTTAGAATGAGGGGAATGGTGAGATCCCTCATCAGACATGATATATATATTTGTATATGTGAATCTAGAGATCTACATATCATTAAAACAAAAGATACATGATGTTAAACAAATTTAAATTAAAAATTTCAAAACTAAAACAAATATATATTTAAATTAGAAAATTTTCAAGTTTCAATACTAAAACATTTTTAACTTTAAATATATCTAATGAGATAGTTCAAGTTATATCTATCGAGCTATGTTCAATAGTTCACCTTCTACAACTTAGATAACATACAAAATTTGACAAGTCCAAAAAGACTTTCAATACATGTGTACATCTATATACATGTATGTGTACATGTATGTATTGGGTGTGTATGTATATGCATGTACATATTTGTGTATGTGTGTACATATACATGTGTATATGTGTATGTATGCATATAAGTGTATGTGTGTATATATACATATACATACATATGTATGTATGTATGTACATATATGTATACATGTACATGTGTATGTATGTATGTATGTATAAATATATGTATGTATACATGTACATAGACATACATATATTTATACATACATACATACATACACATGTACATACACACACATATATGCATACATACACATATATGCATTATACATACACACATACACATATATGCATACATGCAAACAAGCAAGGAACCAACTCTATTTTATATATCTATTTGTAGGCATACATATTATGCTTGGATATCTCATACCTTTTTATCATTGTTTGAATAATTTTGGTACATCAAAACACTATTTAGTGTATGTATGCATATATGTGTATGTATGTATGTATGTATGTACATATATGTATACATGTACATGTGTATGAATACATGTATATGTATGTATAAATATATATATATATATATATATATATATGTACATGCACACGTACATATACATACATACATACACATGTGTAGACATGCAAAATTGACATCATGCATTCCTCATATTTAATTAAATCATATTCACTCGTTTAATTAAATAAATCATGTTTATTTGATTAATCTCCTAAGTTATCTCTTTAATTAAATAAATCAAGTTTATTTAATTAATCTCCTAAAGTCATCCATTTAAATTAAATAAATTTATCTTTATTTGATTTAACACTAACAACATCTTCTTTGATTAAATAAATCAAATCTTTATTTAATTAAATCTAAAATCATTCTCCTCTCAACTTTGATTTATTTAAATCCTAAAATCTAAGTCAAATTTGTCAAATCACCTAAACTCCTCTCATTTAATCAAATCCTGATTAAATCTAATCTTAATCCATGTCACATCCTCTAGCTTTTTCCACTTGCACAATAAATCAATTTATTTGATTTATTATTTCCTCATTTTCATTCAAATAGGGCATCGAGATGGAATATTCTTCAAATTTGAATTTTCCCTCCAACATGTCTTGTCCTCCAACATAGCATTAACTCCTCTTACATTGTCTCTTACATGTCTCCCACTTGGAATTTATGACTCTTTCTTCTCCCTCCAACAAGCCATCTTTTGAATTTCAAATCTCCCCCTCTTGGGCACATTGATCAAAACATGCACAACCTCCATCCTCTCACATCTTGACAAGTGGCATCTTGTCATTGGCTCATGTTTTGTCCCACATCCTCCATGTTTTACGTTTTTCCATCCTTCTTGGTTATAAATAGAGGCCTCCTCTATTGTATTAATCCTCCACAACTTGATACAAAATCTTAAGCATTTGAATCTTGTTCATCATATCATCCAGGAGCTTATCAAGGATTGGGAAAGGGCTTCTTTCCACATCAAAGAAGCACCAATCCACTATGGGATAGGGTTTGATCATGTTTTCATATGCTTTATTTAGTTGTTTTGATTCTTTTTATCTTATTTGCATATTTTAATATGATTGAATATTTCATAGGAACACTACTTTGTTTGCTTATTTTAGGCTAACATTATGCTATTGTGTGATGAAGTTTAAATAGTTTGCAGATTTATGGTGTTTATATCTGGTGCTAGAAGGAGGGCTTTTCACCGTTGGATATATATGTTACTGAGATTTCTAAATTTGATTGATATTTTGTTGTTTCTGAATATCATCATCACTGTCATCTTCTATATGCACTGGATTTCTAAAATCTGATAGAGGTGATATTGATTTAGTGTTCATATATGATATGCTACTGGCATTTCTAAATCTGATTGATGTTTCGTCATTTCTAAATATCACCATAATTTTCAACTTCTATATGCACTTCTTGTTTTGTTCTACCCATGTCTGCCTGGAGTATTTTCCAACTGTTCTTGTTGTTTCTCGTCACACATATTGAACAAACAGTTTGCAATATCTATTGTATTCATGTCTGATAAATTGTATAGCAGCATATAGGTCTGTTAACTTTCCCAAATTTGAAATTGTATAGGGCATCTGACAAAATCTCTCTATGTGTTATGTTTTGATGGATGTCCATAGCCTTTTTATAGAGTGTCGTTCTTAACACATAAGAGGATGTTGTCAAAGGTTGTTGAATATGGTTTTACACCTGCCATTCACAATTACTTTAAAAATCTTTTCAAGTGACTTTTAGGTGCATCTCTTGTACCTGCATAATTGCATTAACTTGCAGGGGATGATGTTGGTCAAAGGTTGAAGAATGAGGCATTACACCAGCTAATAGTATTTGATTAATATTTTCTTATGACTTTTTCAATGAATATTTTTTGTGTAGATCTGGTAGTTTTTTTCTAGCACATTTTGACAAATAATTTGCATGCCCTCTCTATGTTCCCATTTTACACGCTAGATTTTTACATCTACCCATCACATTTATTTAAGATTTTCTTCTTTGCATTTATTTTAGAACGCCTCTTTAACAATTTCACTTTATGCATATTTTGCAATCATTTGCAGTTCAAAAAAATTTTGAAGCTTGTGAACGGTCATTTGCACAAGGAAGTATGCATATAATGTTTCAAAAACATTGTGCACTTCCTTTCATTCTCTATTGTTTGTCCTTGTCCATGTCTACATGCATTTGTTCAATACCAATTGTGGAAGAATGTGCTATAAAATAACTCAAAGATACAGAGCTTTAGATTTACAATAATTTTTTTCCCCAAGACTTTACATTTTTTTTTTGAAACTGAAAGGGGCCCTAACAAGATCCTAGTTATTTAGCATTGTAGTGAGTATATATGCCATCTATAAAAAAAGGATTCTTAGGGATATTAGCCACATGGGTAACATTTGTGTGTTGCCGCTACTAAAGTGTCTTCACCAAGCTCCTCCCCAAATCCTTTACACCATGTATCTTGTCTTCTATAGCTCGCATCCCTGATCCTAAATGCCTTGAGAATTTTGACCTACACCACCTATGCCAGCATAAGATAAAAATATTCATTAGTTGCAAGCCAAGCCATCCTATGGATATTATTAGCAGTTCCTTCCTCTCCAAGCACAACCCTAATCATGTCTAACAAGCATAAATCGTCTGCCCAAAAAATGTTTTCTAGAGTTAAATCAGAATAAGAACCAATGTATGGGGTGTCTAAAAGCCTTGTTTTAGTTGATTGGAAGATATGCTGAATACAAAAGAGCCTGCATGTGTCAAACTCAACAACTAACATCATGAGAATCTCCACATTGATTTGATAAGATCTACACTTCAACTGGTGTAATCATTAATTCCTATAGTTATGAAGCTGCAGGTAAGCCTCATGATCTATACAAACAGTTGAGTGACCCCATCAAAACCCATTTTCTAGTATAAGATTCAAATTATATTTGTGCACAGCCCCATAGTGGGTTCTTTGTCGAATTTAAAGGCTAGAAACCAATCTAACAAAAAAAAAATTACACAATCTGCCATAGACTCTTTGAAATACCCAAAAACCTGTGATAGAATTTTGATGTTTTATGATTTTTGGGTTAGGTGCTATGGAATATCTATGTGAAAAGGAGTGGGACATGTTTCATTCCTAGCTTTTATGTCATGTTCGATCATTGGACTATGTGTTCTTTATTACAACCACTTGTTGGTGTAATTTTTTAATGATACAAAAAGAACTATAATCAGAGAAAGAGTTGCTTCGTACAAACATAGCTTCTTCTTTTTTGCAATCTTTAAATGACATTTATGGTCATAATCACATTAAGTTTTACTCACGATTAGGACACATTTGTATTGAGATCTTGTCATCTTTAAAAGATTGTTTTATCTAGAAATGTTTGAGTTTGTTTTTTAGAGATTTTATGTTGTCAAAAGGATCCTTTTTTTATGATTGTGTTTAAGAGAATGGATTTCATTTTAGTTTGGTAAGATTGAATTATTGGTAAGAGAAGCTTTTTTTTTGGAAATTTTTCTAATCTTGACTAATATTGTCCTTAAAGTTTTTTTTTGGAAATCAAGATCCTTATTAATACTTCATCTATTAATTCAAAATCACTAGCTTTTTTATTTGAAATCGATTAAGTTAATTTAATTTGGTCTTCACATGATTTATCTATTTTTTAGGAAAAGGAAGGGGGAAGGATTTTTGTTCATGCAAAGGACTTGCAACATTGGAAGATAAGAGGTGATCTTGGAAGAATCTTGGAGTTAAAAAGAATTGAGAATTAAATTTGGAGTTGATAAAGTGTTTTTAAATTCTTACAACTTCCATTCTATGCTTTAGTTTTATGTTTTAGATCAACTCACATCTTTTTGGGCTCTAAAAAGAACATTTCAATTTTTGCTACAAAGGGCTTAAAAAGAACTTTAAGAAAAACTCACTAGATTTGGTTTGAGGATTAACAATTGAACAAGGAAAAATCCATATTTCATTTTGGTGCACTAAAAAGAATCAAATCATTGCTTTGTGGATCTAAAATGAACAAGTGCTTCTTTCTTTTATAATTACTTACTCAAAGTAATATCATTAAAAGGACGTATGCGCTTCTCTCGTGCCTCACAATGATCTTGAGAATCAAAGGGCCTTTTGGTGACATTAAGTTGCATAAGTAATTACCCACACACTTTAATTTGGATTTTAAAATTGAAAAAATCTTGCAAGTGTGAGTGGAGCATATTGTGTACATTCTCTCTCTTTGTTGCAACAAAGATTGATCGAGTTACGGGTATTGTTTGGTCACTTTGGTTTATCTTAGAGGGCATGCCTTATGGGAAAAATTAATCACCCAAGGGAATGACCCAACCGGTAACATGCTAAATCCAAGTGTATTTCTAGCTAGTATATAAGTGTGGATACTGGAACAAACGCCAATATCACATGGTTGGTTCCAACTGTTGGAATATGTGCCTCAATCCTTACTAACATGAAACTCCTTTAAGGCAAAGTCGGTGTGACATCATGGATGTCTGGCCGACTAACTATTCTGAAGCTCTTGAAATGTTCATACCACTGTGACAGGGTTGATGTCTTGCCGACAAGTCTATCACTGTGACTCTTTGTGTTTGGCATGACCTTTTGTCGAATGGAGAACTCTGGGTGACAGTGTGATCTTATCGGGTGTCGGGGAGAAGTCCCAGCAAAGGTGAAAGTCTCACCGACAACATCTGGTCATCAGGGAAACACATGGCTCTCGGGATGAAGTCCTGGCGAATGGAATGTCTCAACGACTGAAGGATACTTCGGGGTAACATGAGGGTCGTGGGGAGAAGTCTCAACAAAACAAGAATGTCTCACCGACAATGGTTGATTCTGTTATGACTTCTATGCTTGGTGAAAGGTCTTAGCGAAATGCATAAGTCTTGTCAACTCAGTAAGACTTGGAGGCACTCGGAGAAAGGTCACAGCGAAAGACATGAGTCTTGCCGACAGCATGTGACGTTTGGGGTGACATAGGATGTTCGCTATGACATCTTGGAAAAAATGGTAGACCATTCGGTGGAAGCTTTGTTTGTCGGTATAACGTCTCACCGAAACCATGGGATCTTGCTGATAGTAGTATGTCTTCGGAGTAACATGAAGTGGTCGGTGGAAAGTCTTGGCGAGAATGAAGTGTCTTGCCGATAGCATAACTCATTGTTGTGACCTATGATTTCTATATGAGTCTCACTGAAATGCGATAGTCATGCCGAATGGCTCATGCCGACATGACTTGAAGTTTTCGATATGAGGTTTTGGCGATCTGCAAAAGTCTTGTTGATGGCAAAGTAGAGATCGATATGACTTGCAAGCATCGGTAAAACGTCATGCCGATGGAGAAATCTTATGCCGACAGAAGCATATTGAATGTCGATGGACTCGGTATGACTCATGGCATTCGTTGAAACCTCTTGCCGACTGTTGGAGACTTAACCTGATATCGATAGAGAATACTTTGTGGCATCGGGGAGACACTGTTAGTGTCTCACCGATATGCCAACAAAGTTTGATCGACTTTTGACCGTGTGACCATCCTATGTGGCATCCCGCTGGACCAATCAGAACAAGCTTATTTCAAACGGATGACGGTTGGATTTTTGCATCAGTTGCAATGCTGGAGAAAAACTGCATGCAAGGAAAAATCTAAAAAGGCATGGAAAATTTCTTCGATGGGGCATTAGCGGATAAGGATCAACAAGAGAATAAAATCAGAATGTGTTAAGGATTCTAAAATGAG
The DNA here is from genome assembly GCA_007258455.2 of Sequoia sempervirens. Classification (NCBI taxonomy): domain Eukaryota; kingdom Viridiplantae; phylum Streptophyta; class Pinopsida; order Cupressales; family Cupressaceae; genus Sequoia; species Sequoia sempervirens. The sequence continues at coordinate 439,441,601 of VDFB02000015.1, forward strand.
TTTTTTTGAGTTGTTGAGGGTTTTTTGTGAAAGAAATTGAACAGTGAAACTGCTGTGAAATACCAGAGAGTTGTATCTTTGATTGTATGTAATTTTGTTGTTACTATAATACAAAGAGATTTAGCTTGGTGTGGTGGGTTTTTTCCTGATAGGGTTTTCCCACGTAAATATGTTGTTCAGTTGTCTTTGTGTAATTTGTTATGTTTCTATTAATCTTTCATGTGTGTCTTAATTAGATTGTAATTTGAAAATTAAAAGCCCTGCATTGCATTCTTCCCTGTGGATTTGACATTAGGAAAGTGTTTCCGCACCTTTGCTTTCCTTACAAGTGGTATCAGAGCCTGGCCAGTTGTGTTATCCTTGTGAGTGGGTTGGGTTTTTTGTGTCAATTCTTTTTCAGTGGGAGTCTGGTAGAGGTTTGTTAATTTAATTACAGATTAAGATGGTGAACACATCCGGAAAGATGGAAATAGAGAAGTTCAATGGTAGAAATTTTGAGTTATGGAAACTCAAAATGGAAGATCTGTTAGTGGACTGAGATCTTTGGAATGTTGTGTCTAAAACGAAACCTCAGGCCATCAAGCAGGAAGATTGGGACCTGGCAGATAGAAAATCAAAAGGGCTAATAAGGCTCTGTCTAGCTAACTCAGTTCTTCTGGACGTGCATGAAGAAAAGACCACAGCCTCTTTGTGGACAAGACTAGGTGCTATTTATCAGGGCAAGTCCTTGGTGAACAAGCTGTTCTTGAGGAAGAAGCTGCACAACTTGAAGATGCAGGATGGAGTTGGTGTTGCTGATCACTTGAATGCTTTCAACATGTTGATTGCTCAGTTGGCATCTATTGGTGTGAAGATAGAAGAAGAAGATCATTGCATGCTACTGTTATGTTCTTTGATTGATTTGTGGGATCATCTAGTGATGGCTATTGGGAGTACAACATCCACATTCAAGATGCAAGATGTTGTTGCTTCTCTGCTATTAGAAGAAATGAGAAGGAAATCTTCTGAGATGAAAAAGGAGGCTCTTGCTATCAAAGGTAGACCAAAGGAGAAAGGCAAGAAGAAGGACAAGAAGTCCAGATCGAAATCAGGAGGGAGATCAAAGTCTCATGGCAAGAAGTCCAAGGTGAAGTGCTGGAATTATGGGCAACCTGGTCATGTTTGAAAATATTGCAAGGAGGAGAAAAAGAAGAACTCTTCTGGCAATGATTCTTCTCAAAGTGACGCAAATGCCTTCATTGCAACTTTGGCTACACGGGCATTAGATGATGTCTGGCTGATTGATTTTGGAGCATCTTTCCACATGACATCTCATAGAGATTGGTTCACGAAGTATGATGAATATAATGGTGGAAAGGTGTACTTAGCAAGTGATTCATCTTTGGAAATCGTTGGCCGTGGAAGAGTCAGAATTCAATTCCCTAATGGAAGAGTGAAGGGAATCAATGATGTGATGCATATACCAGCTCTGGCTTGAAACCTACTTTCTGTAAGTAAGCTAAATGATATTGGAGTGCAGGTCACGTTCTCTGGAAATGGCTATAAGATGACTAGAGGCTCTATGGTGTTGGCTAGGGGTGCTTGAATTGGTACCTTGTACAAGCTGGATGCACAAGCTATTCAATGCAATAGTGTCTCTGTGAAGTTACAGAAAGCTACTCATGAGGGAAACATTCCTGATGGAGTAAATGCCATGGAGGTTAAACTTCCAGCAGAAAAGACTATGCTCTGGCATCATAGGCTAGGCCACATTTGTGAGAAAGGTTTAAAAACCTTGAAAAATAAAAACCTGGTAGAAGGGCTTGAAGATTGTAACCTTGAATTTGAATTTTGTGAACATTGCATATATGGAAAGCAGCATCGTGTTTCATTTTATTCTAGTCCTCACAAATCTTCTAGTTTGCTTGATTATATTCATTCTGATGTGTTTGGTCCAGTGAATGTTCCTTCTTTGTCTAAATCAAGATACTATGTGTCGTTTATTGATGACTATTCAAGAACATTTGTATATTTTCTGAAAAGAAAATCAGAAGTGTTCAGTCGATTTAAGGAATTTAAAAACCTTGTAGAAAATCAGACTGGTAGAAAAATAAAATGTTTAAGGACTGACAATGGCGGTTAGTTTTGTTCAGATGAATTCGAAAGGTACTGTAAGGATCATGGGATTAAAAGACATAAAACTACACCTTACACTCCACAGCAAAATGGAGTTGCTGAAAGGTTCAACATGACAGTAATGGAAAGAGAACGAAGTATGTTGAGTAGTGCTGGCTTGGAGGAAAATTTATGGGCTGAAGCAGTCTCTACAACATGTTACTTGGTAAATCATTCTCCTAAATCTACTCTTGTTGAGAAGACGCCTTTGGAAGCATGGTCTGGAAAGAAGCCCTCTCTGAGACATATTCGTGTCTTTGGTTGTGAGGCATATGCGTATGTGCCATTTGAAAAAAGATCTAAGTTGGAAAACAAAGCTGTAAAGTGTATTTTTATTGGCTATAGTGCTGGAATAAAAGGATACAAGCTTTGGAATCCTAAGACTGAGAAGGTTTTGTACAAAAGAAGCGTTATTTTTAGTGATCTGAAGCCTTCTACATCAGATCTGTAGTTAGAGAAGAAATTAGAAAATGAAAAGGATGTGGCAAAAATTCTTCTGACACTAGATAAAGAGGAATTGAAAAATCAAAATGTACCTGATACTGAGGAGAGCTCAAGTAGTTCTGAAAGTTCTAATGAAGATGAAGAACCACCTCAACCTCAGCCTGTGAGGAGGTCAACTCATGAAAGAAAGCAACCTGAAAGGTATGGGTTTTCTTTAATTGAGTCTACTTGTGCCTATGCTTTAATTTCTAGCACTGATGAACCTAGGACTGTGAAAGAGGCATTTAAAATGTCTGATGCAAACTCTTGGTTGGAAGCCATGAATGAAGAAATGGCATCATTAGACAAGAATGATACCTGGAGTTTGGTGCCATTGCCTAAAGGCAGAAAAATTGTGGGCTGCAAATGGGTGTTTAAAAAGAAAATAGGTCTAGATGGTAGTGTGGAGAAATATAAAGCAAGGCTGGTTGTGAAAGGTTATTCCCAGGTAGAGGGAATTGATTATGGAGAAATCTTTTCTCTTGTAGCTAAGCTGACATCTATTAGATTTCTTTTGTCACTTGCAGCAATATATGACTTAGAAGTTGAGCAGATGGATGTGAAGACAACATTTCTTCATGGTGATCTTGAAGAAGAAATTTATATGTCCCGGCTGGAGCACTTTGTGGAAAAAGGTAAAGAAAGACTGGTTTGCAAGTTGAAGAAATCTCTGTATGGTTTAAAACAGTCTCCTAGAATGTGGTACCAAAAGTTTGACACATTTTTTTTGTCATTGGGATTTGTAAGATCAAAATGTGATCACTCTGTATATTACAAAGCTGAAAGTGATCAAGTCCTTATTATTGCTCTCTATGTTGATGATATGTTGTTCATAGGCAATAGTAAGCTAATGATTTCTAATCTTAAGTCTCAGTTGTCTGTAAAGTTCAAAATGAAAGATCTTGGTGTAGCAGGGTATATTCTGGGAATGGAAATAACCAAGGATAGGAAGAATAGAAAGCTTTGACTCAGTCAGAGTAAGTATGTCAAGACTGTTCTGGAGAGATTTTGTATGACTGATTGCAAACAGCTAGTTGTTCCAGTTATGGAGGGAATGAAGCTATATGTTGAGGATTGTCCAAAATCTCCTTCTGAGATTGAGGACATGACCAGTGTTCCTTATGCAAGTGCAATTGGCAGTCTCATGTATGCAATGGTCTGTACAAGGCCAGACATTGCCCAAGCAGTGGGAGTTCTTAGCAGGTTTATGGCTAATCCTGGAAGGACACATTGGGATGTTGTGAAGAGAGTGTTTAGGTATCTGAAGGGCACTTCAAACTATCCTTTGTGCTACCATGGAAACTTGGTTGAATCACAGAGAACTCTCAGTATTCGAGGTTATGTGGACTCTGATTGGGCAGGGGACATTGACAACAGAAGATCCACCAGTGGATATATTTTCATGATGAATGGTGGTGCAGTGAGTTGGATGAGCAAGCAGCAAGCTGTAGTCGCTTTGTCCATAACAGAGGTAGAATACATGGCTAAAACACATTCCTGTAAAGAAGCAATATGGTTAAAACGTTTGTGTTCTAACATTGGTTTTGATGCAGGAAAGATTACTATTTACTGTGACAGTCAGAGTGCTATATGTTTGGCAAAGAATCCTACTTTCCATGCCATGACAAAACATATAGATGTACAGTATCACTTTGTACGAGATATGGTGGAGAATGGGAAGGTCTATTTGGAGAAAGTGGATACTCTAGAGAATGTTGCAGATGCATTGACAAAGCCTGTGAGCACATAAAAGTTTAGGTGGTGTGCCAGTTCGATGGGCCTCTTGGCCCATGAATTTTAGTAGTTTTGTTATGTTTTGGAGGTGTTAGTAAGATCTTCATCAAGTGAGAGCTTGTTGGAATATGTGCCTCAATCCTTACTGACATGAAACTCCTTTAAGGAAAAGTTGATGTGACATCATGGATGTTTGGCCGACTAACTGTTATGAAGCTCTTGAAATGTTCATATCGTTGTGACAGGGTTGATGTCTTGCTGACAAGTCTATCACTATGACTCTCTGTGTTCGGCGTGACCTTTTGTCGAATGGAGAACTCTGGGCGACAGTGTGATCTTATTGGGTGTCGGGGAGAAGTCCCAGCGAAGGTGAAAGTCTCACCGACAACATCTGGTCATCAAGGAAACACATGGCTCTTGGGATGAATTCCTAGTGAATGGAATGTCTCGCCGACTGATGGATACTTTGGGGTAACATGAGGGTTGCGGGGAGAAGTTTCAATGAAACAGGAATGTCTCACCGACAGTGGTTGATTCCGTTATGACTTCTATGCTCGGTGAAAGGTCTTAGCGAAATGCATAAGTCTTGCCGACTTGGTAAGACTTGGAGGCACTCAAAGAAAGGTCATGGCGAAAGACATGATTCTTGCCGACAACATGTGACATTCAGGGTGACATGGGATGTTCACTATGACATCTCGGCGAAAATGGTAGACCATTCGGTGGAAGCTTAGTCTGTCGGTATGACATCTCACCGAAACCATGAGATCTTGCCAATAGTAGTATGTCTTCAGAGTAACAAGAAGTGGTTGGTGGAAAGTCTTGGCGAGAACAAAGTGTCTTGTAGATAGCATAACTCATCGTTGTGACCTGTGACTTCGATATGAGTCTCACCGAAATGCGATAGTCATGCCGAAGGGCTCATGTTGGCATGACTTGAAGTTTTCGATATGAGGTCTTGGCGATCTGCAGAAGTCATGCTGATGGCAAAGTAGAGATCGATATGACTTGCAAGCATCGGTAAAACATCGTGCCGATGGAGAAATCTTATACCGACAGAAGTGTATTGAATGTTGATGGACTCGATATGACTCATGGTGTTCGTTGAAACCTCTTTCCGACTGTTGGAGACTTAAACTGATATCGATAGAGAATACTTTGTGGCATCAGAGAGACATTGTTAGTGTCTCACCGATATGCCAACAAAGTTTGATCGCCTTTTGACCGTGTGACCATCCTATGTGGCATCCCGCTGGACCAATCAGAACAAGCTAATTTCAAACAGATGACAGTTGAATTTTTGCATCAGTTGCAATGCTAGAGAAAAACTTCATGCAAGGAAAAATCTGAAAAGGCATGGAAACTTTCTTCAATGGGGCATTGGCGGATAAGGATCAACAAGAGAATAAAATCATAATGTGTTAAGGATTCTAAAATGAGTTTTTTTGAGTTGTTGAGCATTTTCTGTGAAAGAAATTGAACAGTGAAACTACTGTGAAATACCAGAGAGTTGTATCTCTAATTGTATGTAATTTTGTTGTTAGTGTAATACAAAGAGATTTAGCTTGGTGTGGTGGTTTTTTTCTCGATAGGGTTTTCCCACGTAAATCTGTTGTTCAGTTGTTTTTGTGTAATTTTTTCTATTTTTGTTAATCTTTCATGTGTGTCTTAATTAGATTGTAATTTGAAAATTAAAAGCCTTGCATTGCATTCTTCCTTGTGGATTTGACATTAGGAAAGTGTTTCCGCACCTCTGCTTTCCTTACACCAATGAGAAGGACAACAATGGTCTCTCGCCACATGGATCAATCACTACGAATGGAAAGTCTGAGTTAAAACCCTTGTTTAGAAAAGGAAAAAATCCTTGATCTATTTGTTGGTGCAAGAATGGTTGTTCTGGAGCCGCCCCACACTTTTATAGTTTTTAGTAGAAATGGAAAGTATGCCATGGGAGTTTCATCAGTACTGATGCTTGGATGCCTCATATAAGTGAGTGTCATGGAGGGGAGCCAGTGGGGTCAAGCATCTAACCATTCACTAAAAATAAGCGTAGTTGGACTTGTCTGAGTGGGGATTCAACAAATACAGTCTTTCATATCCATAGGACTGTGCATATTCTTGGAAACAAAACGCTTTGCTTGGTCATAAAAAATTGGAAACAAACATTCAACATTATCATCAAACTTCAAACTCTTTAGGAGGAAAATATCTTTGACAAAATTCAAGTGCTATTGTTTTCCCTTGGGATTTTATCCTTAGAGGTTTCTAAGCATTTGAATTTATATCTCAATTTTCTTACTAAATTCAACAATGGGAAAATTTTACCTTAATTTCCTTAACTTCCACATAAAGCACTTTGTGGGATGATAATTAATTAGGAAATTAGACATTTAGTTTGAAAAAAACATAATCAAGAAGTGTTTGTGGTAAAAAGAACTCATTAAGAAAAGTTAAGAAACAACTGGATCCCACACATGTGCTTGGCATCTTTTGGTCATATGGTTTTCATGCAAACATTTATCTTTCAGTTTGAATTACTCCTAGGGAAAAGCATGTTCTTCACTATCTTGGTCTTGTAAACAAGGCCCCTATTAGGTTCATTTAAGATCAAATCAAACACTTCATCCATTCCAAACATCTATCAAAATCCATCCCACCAAACAACTTTGGAGCTTTGGAAACATCATTGTCTAGACTTGGGTACATCCTTAAACCAAATCAAAATCACTTGTTTAGTTAGGTGTTTTTAGATGAATCCTTCCTCACACACTTAGTTAGATTATCACTTATTTGAAACAAGTTCATCCTAATATAACATCTAACATCTTAGGGTTTACAAGTTCATTATCCAAACAAAACAATCAAAATCAAACCCTAAGTCTAGCATTGATCCAAAGTTCCTAAAAAATTCAACACCCATATCATTCACCCCTTTCATCCTTCATCTCATCATTGGTCCTAAATCCCTTAGAGCTCAACAAGGTCAAAACACAAGAAGAACATGGAATATAAACTTGCTCCATACATCATGAGTAATCCAAATCAACTGAACTTTCAAAGCCTTACAATTCCAATTGATTATCAAAACTCACATTTATACAATCCGTACATGGGATCATTATCCCCTACAAACCTCAATAGTACAACAAATGTGAGTATGCCTAGTCAAAAGTTTGGAACACCTTTCCCAATGGTAGATTTAAATCTAAGTCCAAACCTAAAAATCTGTCAACTAAACACCCAATGCATGAGTCTTCCACAAATGAACAACATTATCCCACCAAATCCATACATGCCAAATGTGAATATACCAGTAAAAGTTTACCAAGCATGAATGTTTCAAATCCACACTTGGCAAACTTTGGGATAGATATGTTCGCAAATAATACAAATGTTGTTCAAAGTCCAAACAAGATAATAACGACTCCATGTATTGATCCAAGTCAAGGTAACACCATGCAAAATCAAAGTTACCTAAATCAAAACAATGTGATTCCCAACCACAACAATGTTCAATTTCAACCCATAATGCCAAATCTGAACATTATCCAAAATCAAAACATTTTCCAAAATCAATTTTTCCATGATCCCATGCAAACATCACAAGTGTACATTCCAAATCTGCTTGAATAAAAGCCAAATCAACTATATCAAGGGAGTCAAAATCAAATTCAAGATCAAAACTCGCTAGATAAACTTGCTTCACTTGCCAAACTAATTGACTCATTCCGCCAAGACACATCTTCACTCGAAAATCAATACACCCTTCCATTGGTTGAACCATGTCATCAAAGCATTGAGTTGTGTCCACAACCACATCAAGAACAATATCTCCAATGTCAAGAAGTCGGATATCAAGATCAACAACATGAACAACAAACCCAATCACCATGTCTCAAAGATCAATCACCACATATCCAAGATCAATCATCACAAGGTCAATTTAAAGTACAAATCTCACAAGGTAACTAACAAAAATACACACCACTTGGGGGGCCAATTGAATCAGTCATGCAACAATTGGTACAAGAAAATATCATCAAACTCCTCGTTTATAAGAATTATTGAGAGCCCCTAGTTAAACCACCAGGTTATAATGAGAAGCACCTTTGTGACTTTGACAAAGTGAAGGGACACACAACATCAAATTTTATTCGACTCAAAAATCTCATCCAAGACCTTATTGATCAAAAGATAATCACTATTGGGGACAATGATAGCATTGACAATCTCTCCACCATAATTGTTGAAAAAAATGATCAAGACCTATCCATCAATGAGCACATTGAAGATGTTTCCACCTCATCCGATGACCAACTCACCATACATCAAGAGCCACTTTTTAGTGATCTATTTCAAGGAGTGTTAGAATTATTTGATCCCATTGAAATAACCTATTATCCATCGACCAATGATCATATTGAAAATGTCTCTACATTGCCTTATGAGTTAGAGGACATATCTCAAGAATTTATTCCAAAGCAAGATCAAAATCTTTCACCAAAGTCTAGCAATGGTCCTTTCCAAGACATGTTGACATCCTTTGACCTCATGGTTATAGATACTAAAGGAATCCTCAACTCAATATTTGATCCAAGTCCACTTAGAGATCAAGAGGATATTGAGCCGCTTCCCATGTCTAATGATGACATCCAAGAACCCTTTGTAAGCAACCCATCCTTTGAAATTGACCCATGTCAAGAACTTGATCCAAAGCATGTTGAAAGCAATTCCAAAATCATTCAAGATCAAGAATTTGTATCTCCAAGATACTACAATGATCTAATGGACACTCTCCTATCTATACAAGATGTTGCAAATGATGATCATAACCATATAGAACATTTTCCTCCATCTACCCATGAGATGCTTTATGTGGATGGACACATAGATGATCTTCATTTAGAACAAGATTCCTCTACTCCTGACATTATTACACAAAAAGAGAAGGTTATTGATTCCTACAGTCAAATTGAATTGTCAACATTAGGATCAGATATATCCCAAATTCAAACTAAGAACATCATGCATGAGGATATCCAACATTATCCACTCAAGGAAACAAGTCAGATAGAATAGGATATTCTAGAGTTATTAGAGAAGCAAATTGAAATAACATGATCTATCGTGGTCATTTATTAGAGAATGCTTACTGAACAAGGCATCTTAAAGCAGGAAGAATCAAAGAACAAAAGTGATACCACCACCATACTGGGGGAAACTTCGTCTCAAGCAAACATCAACATAGGAATCATAAAGAATCCTTATGATGAAACTGATGCCAATACTACAACCAGCCACGTCATGAATCTTCATCCACCCATCACCACATCCACAAATTGGGACCAACATCAAAAGAAGGATGTAAATCAAAGCAAGAAGAACCTCATCAAAGGAAAAGAAGTAGCGAAGTATGAAGGAAAAATCAAATACACATGGATACCAAAGAATACAAAGAAAGATTATCCCTATCAAACTCCATCAATCAAAGAAACTATGGGGAAAAATTAAAAAAGGGAAAAATACCCATCAAAGATGTCCACAAGGGAAAAATAAGGCTTCTCAAGCAACGTACAAAGTGTATCAAGTAGTTGGTCCTATTCCATGAACACTTTCGTATCCACCCATCATTTCTTATCTTCCCAAGTTTGAAAAGTCAAAGGTTCCAAACTGTAACCAATTCATCTTTTATTCCTAAACACACAACTCCATCCACGCCTCCATGCATGATATCCAATTCTCAAATTGACCATGTATTGGCAACAACCCCTTATCATAAGGATTCAAAAGTCATTTTATCCCTACGTGCACACAAAGACAAAGTTAACCCTAGTATCAACAAAGCAGATCAAGAATCCCAAAAGTTGCATTCAAGTGCACGTATCTTGGCAAAGTAGCTTCTTCAAGTAGGATATCAATGGAACATTATGACAGAAGGATCTACATCGACACAACCAGATGGTTTAGCATGAGCTTAAAATTTTTCAGAAAAAATACAAAAAAATATGAAAATCCAAAAAAAATGGATAAAGGATTGAAAATAGTAAAGATAAAAATTGTCCTCTAGTGAAAACCACTACAGTGGTGCTTTGGATAGGTACAATGATGAAAACCTAGCAAACAGCTATCATGTGTAGAATCAAGCACCTGCGTGTGCCAATTCAGGTGAAATCATCTCATCTCATCCATAATAAATCCATCATTTCATCCATCTTATCCATAATAAATCCATTCATCCATGAACCATTTATCCAATCCATGTGCATATATCTGCATCCATAGTCTGAGTTATCTTGATCTTGACAAATTTTGGTGCACACTTTATGCTTGCTTACGGTAAACATCTTGATGTGGGTCATTTTCATTGATTTTATCCTACCCAATGTTATTTGAGTCATGAAGCATTATCCAATGAGCATTCTTTATTTGAACACCTTATCTTAGTGCAAGATAATCCATATCCATCCATTCATACACCTATCCAAGCATCCATCCATGGCATTCCATACATTGCTAGACACTTGGGGCAGATATTTACATCTTGCTTTGGTAATAAATCTTGATCTATATCCTCCAACTTATGTGGTGATCCAAACATTGACAAACGTGGAATCAAATTGGTTAAAGCATTTGTGAGCTAAAATCCAAATCACTAGCCCATGGCATATTTTGACAAAGAAGACATTGCTTATCAAGCCTCATCTATCATCAAACATCAATCCAAACAATCAATATTGGTCGCATCTAACGTGTACTTCGACATCACATCAAATCATTCAAAACAATTTTGTTCCAAAATCAAGCTTCAAAATCATGATCAATCGAATCCAATCAATCCATCAACATCTTAGTCCTCGTGTTGCTTTACACTATACTTGCATTGTTGTGTATCCTCAACAATGTTACCATCATCAATCCATCGATCCGATCAATCAACCTTAGCTTGATTTTCAACAAAATCCCAAAATAGAGCACTGATATCATCACACATATCCATATCCAAAACATCAAAATTATGAGAAAAATTCAAAAACATTCAAAACATATCAAAATCCAAAAACATTCAAAAAACCAAGAAAATCCAAAAAACTCATAAAATTCAAAAAAATGTCAAAAACATGATACCCAAACTACGTCATCTTTGAGCTTAAACGTAGGAAAAGGCTAATCTTTGATCAACCCCCAAGACACAAAATCCAAAAATATTCATAAAATCTCACAAAAACCCAAAAACATTCATTAGTACAAAAACAACAATATATGACTAAATAAACTACTAAAAATTGCATATAAATGACTAATTTTGGTCATGTGACCATTAGTAGTTTATTGCCGATCATTTATAACGCGACAAAATTTATGACTAAACTATTTTAGTCATTTATCTAGTCATTGATTGTCATTGATTTGGTCATTAATTTGGTCATTAATTTGGTCATTGATTTAGTCATTGATTTAGTCGTTAATTTAGTCATTGATTGTTGTTAATTGTTCATTTATTTAGTCATGGTAGTGATTTATTAAGTCATATATTTAGTCATTAATTTAGTCATTGATTGTTGTTAACTGGTCATTTATTTAGTCATATATTTACTCATTTATTTAGTCATTTACTTAATCATTAATTTAGTCACATATTTAGTCATTAATTTAGTCACATATTTAGTCATTAATTTAGTCATTACTTTAGTCATATATTTAGTCATTATTTTAGTAATGTTAGTCATATATTTAGTCATTGTAGTCATATATTTAGTCATTGTAGTCATATGTTTGGTCATTGTATTCATTTATTTTAGTCATAGTAGTCATTTATTTGAGTCAATCAATGATTCAAGTTATAAATCAAATCTAACTTAATTAATTCTCACAAATTTATGCATATATACTTCAAATATCATAGATATTCAAAAAAAAAATTGTATTGGATTAACATGAAAAAAAATATAATCAACAAACAACTTTATGCATATAAAGCTCAAATATCATAGATATTCAAAAAAAAAATTGTATTGCATGAAAAAAAAAGAATATACAAACAAAAAATAGCTGCATAACCAAAGGAATTGCAAACAACATAAAACTGCATAAACAAAGATCCAAGAAATACATCATTCACCGCACTCTTTGGTTTCCATGGAAGACAAACCCAAGATACAGTACAAATGCTACAAACATTGAAGGGAGAAAAGGCATGAAAATATATAGTAAATGTAGTTATATTATTTGTGGTGCATATATTGTCCAATTCAGAGCAGCCTTGCCCTCCCATTCTAGTTGGACAACCCTTGAGAGAAGATTGGAAGGATTCGAATGAGAAGGATGAAAAATTCCTATCTAGAAATCTTATTGGTCATGGTTGGATGAAAGTAAAGAGTGCATGTTCACATCTCCAATTTGGCGAGCTGCAACCTAAAAATAAGATTTCAATTAGGGTTTTAGAATATGTTTATTAAAATGAAAATACAGCCAAGATCTAATAATAAGCACATTTATATTTTTACAATATGGAAATATCCTTTACCTATTTCAACGATTCTGTGAGATTTCCCATTACAGTGACTATGGTAGAACACTAATCTGCAATATGACTGTGAGCTTGCTTAGTAATGGATTCAATGGTGATAAGACTAAAAGGTGCAACATCAACAACACTACCACTTGATACAATTATATTTGATAAGGCACATTCAAAAGCTATCTAAATGTTTATCTAGGAGGAAATGCATGTGGACTTATGATAAAACTAGAACAATGCCTTCAACTGTCATTTCTCCATTATACAACTATGCCCATGTGAAACAAAGAGCTTCTAACAACCACATTTTATCCTTTGTGATCCTCCATAGCTTGCAATGATACTGTCTGACAACGCATAATTTTTACAACTAGAACAAAAGACCAAGGGTCATATGCTTGCAATGATATTCTATTTGTTCCTTCTTTGATGCATGTTCTAATCTACAATAGGTTAAAACAAAGCAGGTTACAAATTGAAAAGAAAATAAAAATGATATGAACATAAAATAGTAAGGCACTTGGCATTTCAAGAATTATGCTAAGAATGGACACAAAATGACTACAAATAATAATATAGTGCACCACTACGAAGAGTATGCAAAATGGATAGAAATTGCTTAGAGCTTTAGTTGCTAAGAGTGTTAGAAAATGAGATGAGCAAAAAACAATTAGTACAATGTAGCATCTTAAGATGTTAAAAGGAACCCACCCTAGGACCATCATCATGACAATTGGCTCCCAGTAATTGAGCACTTAGTTTGTTTGTAACCTTAATTGATATTCCTATACCAAAAGACAAAAATCGTATAAGACTTTGGCATGGCCATATAAGAACAGAAAACAAAAAAAAATATCACAACTCTGCATCTTCTCTTTCATGCCCACCATGTTACAGTTTCTCTATTTTTTTTAGTTTTTACCTAAACCTCTAGATACTACAAAGTACAAACAACCCTTTAAAATAAAATACAACAAACATTCAAGTGGCCTGAGAATTGAAAAAAAAGATCAACTGGTGACTTCTTCCTATATTTTAGATTATTTTTGCTTCCTTAAACGGAGCATCATATACAACAACAAACAACATTAGACAATAGAGTATGCACCATAAACATATAATCCTTTAATATAGTAGAATTTCAGAGGGTTTTTCAATATATTCACCAGGAAAATATTAAAATCAACTTTGTACAACACAATTGCATGTATCATAGCCACCGAGCAGAGAGATAATGAAGCATTCTCCATCTCTTATTATAACGAGAGATCATAGCCTAAGAGTTCCTCCAACAACTATAAATGCAAGGCCACACCCAACTAAATTCTACCTCAAAATGCCCTAGCATTATAGAAGCATTGTTAAGTAACATACAAAAACAACAGGTTTAAAGTTCATATCTCTAAGAAGAAATCAATATAAGAAAATCAGTCATGACATATAATGCATGAGTGTGAATAATCAGCATTGGATTACCTCACCACCAAATATCTCAAGAAAAACTCTCCTATTGACCATAGTTGTTACCATCAATGATTAAGTGAGCAAATGAATGCATCTGGCTGCAGTGATCATTACACAAATTCAGTTTCAAAAAACAAGCATGACAACCTAAACTGAGTCCACAAAATATCCAACTTAAGATCAACTTGTTGTCAGAACATAAATAAAAGTTACCTGACAAATAATTTCTCCATTGAAAGTGGCTAGGTTAATCTAGAAAAGTTTCCACAAATTAGAAATTAAAGGTTATTCATTGCTAATAGAATTCAACTCAGATCTAAGAAAAAATAAGCATTGCACTCCCTACTCTAGGGAGAACAAGTATAGATGCAGGTAGGTTAAGATCACATACCAAAAGAATTCTAGAAAGAGATGGTGATGCCACTCCAACAAAGCCATCCTGGGATCCCACATTAATGAATTCTATATTTGCAACACTCTTTCCAAAAACCCATTGACACATGCCACCACCATTCTCAAGAGGTAAGTCATTTTCCATCTAAATGGATCCAGACATATAGCACATTGTACCTACATTATATCTTGTTTCAATCCTTAAATGGAAGGAAAACCTATATTCTCTACTGAAGCATCCAAAAAACATGAAAACTATGTTCAATTCTTAAACCTCAACACAATATAAATAAGTGATTTTGCAACATAGGAGAAAAGAGATAAAAGACAAAAGTATTAGAGCTTGAAACTACACGAAAATAGAAAAACTAGAGTAATAGTTTTCCAGCATTGCTATCTAATAAAGCTCAAAGCAAGACATCCTAGGGTTGAGCCAAACCCCATCAACCCTTGAATCAAAGGAAACAAGAAAAAAATGTGATCGGAAGGGTTGGGTGGGCCCCTACTATCCTAGGGTTGAGCCAAACCCCATCTACCAAAGCATTTTATCAAGCAATTCACTACCATGATGCTATGGCTAAAAGCCTAAAATAGGTGCTTTCAAACAAGCTATGGATTCTAACATTGTAAGTACTATGGAACAACATCCTAACATTGTAAGCCTAAGATTTGTACTTTTACAGATAATCCCAGTACATTAATAATATATTTATATACATGCAATTATATGTTAAAATAATACATACTTGATTTGTTCATTTGTACCACTAGAAGTTGCATTTGATATGGCCCATGCTGCTTCTTTCTTAATATCAAACTCAACAGTTTGAAGGAGCTGAACAAGTGGAGGAATGATGTTTGCATTGATCACACCCTGAAAACCAAAATATACATTAACAAATAGCAAACCTTAAAATAATTTAGTTTCACACCATTCAACAAAGATGCTTCTCTAGTCTAGATAACAAATAGAAAGACCTGAATTTGTTCTTTGTTTCTTGTGGTTATGATTGAAATGGTCCAACAAGCTTCCTTCTTGATGCTCTTCTTGTGATTGTGGGTTAGGAGAGCTAATAGGCAAGGAAGTGCTTGATTGTTGATTATGCACTGAAATTAAATGAAACACCATAACATAAGTCAATGAAATAGTACAATGATAGCATCATACACTTGCAAAAAGAACAATTAATTATTGATATGAAAATCTAAGGAAAATGTCAATATAAACTTATACCTAAGTCTGCAAATCATCACCAGTTACAATATTTCCCACTGTTCAGAGAGCTAATATAAGGACAGATGGAGAGGGATGGTTGTAAACATAAACATACAAGCATTTTTTCAAAATATCCAAAACCAAGCAATTGTGCATGTTATAAACACGTATAACAATCCAAACATGGAGCCAAACGGATTAATCTAAGTCATACCATCCATTATATCTGGTGCCTTACAATTTAATATATAACTAGCATAGGAAAGTATTACCCAAGATATTGTTTAACATTGAAGGGAAATAGAACACCTATCTCTACCATAACAAACTAACTATTTACACTTACATTAGGATCTCAACAAGCCTGTGACAGACACCAACCTCAATCACAGCTTGAATTTTATCATTTGTCCCATCTGAGAGATAAGACAAATCCCAAAAAGCATCTGTTAGAACTGCTTCATCATTCGAATGAATAAGTTACTCAAGCGCAAGTAGAGCAAGCTTTGTCTGAGGGAAAAAAAAATTCAGCAAGTGCTTGAAACAAATATTAATATACAAATTATTCAAGTTAAAACAAGGAAAGACATGGGTGAACTGATATACTTGTTCAAATGCTGGTTGTAGTTTCCCTCGGCAGAAATTAGACAAAGCCCATGTTGCATTTCTCAACATTGAAAGCTTAGCATGTTCATTCAATTGAGCAAGAAGTGGCATGAGAGCACCATGAGAAAGAACTAGATCTCTGCATTTTGGGGAGTCACCAGCCACATTACCCAATGCCCAAATAGCCTAACAAAAACATCAGGACAACAATATTTCAGAGACGATGAATTTCAAATTTTCATAAATATAGATTTAGATGACAGAGAAAAACAGTTTTCAAAATTTAACCTGCTCCCAAACATCGTCACTTGGAGAACTAAGGAGTTGTACAAAAATTGGTACTGCTCTATGGTCAATGACTACTTGAGTATGATCATATGTGCCTGAAGCTATATTTGTCAATGCCCATGCTGCCTCAAACTACAAGCAACAACAAAGCCAAAAAACTGAATAACTACTTAAAGAATCCTTTTCTTGGAAATAGAAAAATAGTGTCACAATTTTTGTAAAAGATGGTGAAAACCAGTAAACTCAATAGACTCAAAAAAATTTATGCCTTATGTTCCTCTTCTTTACCAAAAAAACCCATGCACAAAAGACATAATGATAAGATTAGCATAAAAAAGTGTGCACTCTAACAAACAAAATTTAACCTAGAAAAGTTCAAAACAAAACTGTGAATGGAACCTAAAGTTGGAGAAAGTCTTGCCTTGTCAGAAACTCTACAAAACGTGGGACCACACCCACTTCAATAACTTCCTCAATGGGAGGACTATGCTCTGTTAACAGAAACATGCATCAATCATAACCGATGTCATGTAAGTGAAATGAAAAGTAATTCATAATCGCCTAAGTAACATAAATTAAACAAATTTACCAATTGATAGTAGCTTCCGAAATTGAGTTGTTGCTTCAAGGTGCAAACTAGGATCATCAAACCATACTCCAGCTACCATAGAAGGAAGGCTCTCCAACTGACCAGATAAAGAGGAAGACAATCAAATAATGAAACAAAGCATTCAAATAAGCCACCTAGAGTAGTAGTTCCAAACAATACTCGAATAAATAACAAATTGGCACATACTTGCTTGTCAATAACCAAAGAACAGCTGCAGTTTCAAGCTCCACATGATACAATCAAAATATAGAATTGAACCAAGAATTTATAACAAACTGGAAAACAATATTGAGAATATGGGAGGGGCTACTACTCAACATGAGGCACATAGAAATGTAAAAGTTAAACCAACCATAAAATAAACAAACCACCACAACAACATTAAAGATCACACATAGTAGTCAAAACCTAAATTAAAATGAACTATCTTCCTTAAAGACCATAAAGATTATCAACAATAATTTTTCAAATGGAACAAGCTAAAGTCATGAATTCTTGGGGCTTTCATGGTGGAGAGTTGTGTTCAATTTCCTACAAAAAAATTAAATAGATAGACTACCACATTCATTTGTTGTTGAAGCAACCCAACAGACAAGGCCAAGTGAATATCTTGGGCAAACATTATGGTAGACATACCCCTCGATCAGGTCATCTAAGCTGAATGGAAATATCCCACAAGGAAAATATATCCTAAGGAAGACTATATACAATACGTTCAACCTACCATAAAATAAACCAACTTCCCTAATAGTTCTAAAGGTCATACAAGATAATTTGCACCAAATATAAAAATAAACACTTCCACCAATATCATAAGAGAAGGAATTCAACTATAAATTATCATCACAACACTTAAATGTTCAATTTGAGTTCCCTCGAGTGTACTACTGCTTCAATTTTATTTGTGCCTCTATGAATATGAAGGAGGGTCTATATGCATTTGGGACATTTACTTGAAAGGAATCTGCCAATTTTTTTGATTCCTTCCCTATGTTTTGTGGCTCAACCACATTTCAATTTTCTGACCTCTTATATTTCATGTTCTAACAAACATGGCTGGTATGATCTAAATTATTAGTGTGTCTATATTTTAGTTGCTTCGGTGTATGTCTCCATAATGCTTTGCTTTGATTACATAGCTACACATATGTTTATGTTATATAAAATCACATTTTATATTAAGCACATTTTAACTTGATGGCATTACACCTGAAGTGTTGTTAATTTATGGCATCCCAACCAACACTCTTAAGTGTGGTAATTGTCAGTACACAGACAATATCCAGTTATTCTCACTAAACTCACTTTACAATTTTTATCCACTTCATAAGAAATGCACACTCTATATGTGTTCTTAAGAAAGGAAAGCTGATAGAACAAGGTACTTCCTATTCAAATTCTATGGTCTAGAATTAGATTGAATTGTGCTTTTGAAAATCCATAATCAATGGTATGTTCCTACAGGCACCCATGCTGAGCTGATATAGAGGAGAGATGGTTTTTTTTTATCTCTTGTTAAATAAATTGAAATACTTGGAAGGATCAACCTGAAGCCCAGATATAAATGCTTCCCTGACATCACTATATCATTCTAACTGCAATGAATAGCTTATTAGATTGGATAGAGATTGGAGAAAGAGAAATGAAAAGAGGTCGCATTGATCTGTTAGTCACACTTTGACAAAAATGTGACTAAGGTCATCCATTTTCATCCATTATTTTCAAACATCTGAATTTAATTAGCTAAATTTTGTAGCACATGCATTTTGTAAAGCAAAGCATGCTAAGATGTTGGAAGAAATCATTGATATGGTGAGGCTATCCTTAACAATAACCAGATACAATATCCAGAGGTATGTTGCTATTTTATGATTGAGAGGGTTAATGCATACAACTGATAATGAAAACTCATAAGAGATACTTGATATTAATCCAATCTCTCTCTAAGTTACAATTACTGAAGAAGATAGTCAGGTAAAGAACTAAAACATGCAATGTTGCTACTAGCATATATGTTATTGCATATCTATTGCACCAAATTAGTAATATTTAAATGGAATCGAACAATAGTAACCCAGATTGCACACACCCATAATAGAATCATAAATCTTGTAGTTTTGGGTGCAAACTTGACCAATTTGGTGTAGGTGCACCAGAGCATGATCATGCCTCAATAAGGCAAATTTTGAATTTTTATTTTGTAAAGTTGTTCTTATGTTGTAATAAGGCCTATATGGCTACATTTAGCATGTACAAGGTCCTATTTAGTCATTTTGGAGTCATTAGTTATTATATGTAAAAATTGCAAAATTTGACAAAATGTTGTCAAAGCAACATTGCAAAAATGCAAAAAGATGTAAAATGAAGGAAGGTGAAGAGTTAGGTAGTTGGAGAGGAATTTATAGGTGTTGGTTTGATTATTTAAAGCAATTATAGGCTTCACAAACTTCGAGGAAGGTTTGGGGATGATGTAGGAGTGTGGAAATTAATGAAAATTTGAGATTTTCTGTATTTTTTCCAAAAAAATTCTGATTTCAGGCCATTGTACGGCCATATACTTGCAAGAAACCTCTCCTCCTCCATTGAAGGTGATATCCCTATGAATCTACTTTAATGTTCTTTTTTTTTCATGAAAAATTATTTAGTTTTGTGAAAGTTATTTGGAAATTACTCCAAGCGGCTAAAAACCTGATCTAGGGTTGGCAGTGAGCAAATAATTTGCATATCTTTCATTTTAATAGATGGAAACTCTTGATTTTTGGTTTGTAATTCTGTTTTGATGTTTTCTTCAATTTCACCAAGTGGCAGATGCTGATGAATAGTATTAGGGATGATTTCATGATGCCCTAGGTCTGAAAATTATGCAAATTTCTGGAAATTGACAGTGTACAGTCAATATTTTGTTTTTTGATGATGTAAAAGGTACTCTCCTTTGGTGACAGTGATTTGAAAAGTTGTATTGGTAAGACTTGAACCCTATATAGATAGGAATGGGTGTATTAAAAGGATTTGTGTGCATTTATCTGCTGGTTTGTGCATGGTAGATTGTCACAGTCTTATTTTGGAGTCAAATTTGAAGGTTCAGTGTAAGTGTATGGTAAAATATCATGAATGCTGGTGGGGAATGTTCTAAGATGGTTGTGAAGACTTATTTTAATTTTTTTTTGGCATTAGGAAGGAGAAATGGGCTTCGAAATGTGAAGTTGTTTGTTGGAGGGGTCTAAATAGGCCTAATTCGCTAGTTTGGACAAACCACTTTTGAATGTTTTTATGTTTGGGTTGTATGAGTTGATGTAAGGGTTTGAATCAGTCAATTTGATGTTGTTAAGGTGGTTTGTGGATACAACAAGTGGTTATGGTGCCTTGTTCTCAATTTGGGTGTTGTGAACCTAGTTGTTTTGTGAAGGAAAGTTGCCTCAAAAGAGAAGTTTTCTGATTTGTTGCCAAGAGCATAGTGAGTTGAGTTGCTTGATCCCCTGCATTGCATCACAATTTCTAAGACATAAATATTGATTGCCATCCAGAACAACTACATCAGCCTCAAGTCTTTGCACGATGTTCAGAAATAAATTTATTCATCTGAAGAAGCAAATCAATTACTTCAGCTGGGTATGTAACAACTAAAGAAAAAAACATGCTTTGAAGTATAAATAATAATTAAAAGAATACAAATATGCAATTATAGAAGGAGAATTATTTTCCTAAGGCAATTCATCACATGATCTTCAATTCAACACATATTAAACTTCAAAATAACAAAGTTTTATGGAAGAATTAGTACACAAATTGAGAAATAATAACTCTTCAATAAAAAATAGTTAATGCAATTTTAGTATACTCAACTCCTTATGTGAGTAATAAACATTATTTTGGATATGATATACTCTGAACTTGTGTAGTTCTGAGTGCAAACTTAGGTGATTTCAAAGGAGTAAATATTAACTGCCAACCAAAACAACTACATCAGCCTCAGATCATTGCATGATGTTCAAAAAAATAAATTTATTCTTTTGAATATGCAAATCAATTAATTCAGTTGGGTCTGTAGTTGTTGAAGATCAAAAATTGCTTTCAAGTATAAATAAATAATAAACCAAAAGAATATAAGTATGCAATTAGTTTAGGAGGGGAATTATTTACTTTAAGTAAACCATCAAATTATCTTGGATTTAGCACATACTAAACTTAGAAATTTCAATTAATAAGGTTTTATGGAAGCATCAGTGCACTTCAATGATTAACAGGTGACATTGTAGACAAACTAGAAAATTGACTCTTCAATGAAAAATAGTTAATGCAATTTTTGTAGGCTTAATTCCTTTTGTGAGCAATAAATTTTATTTTAGTCATACATGTGTATTCTAATATTGCGGAAGCTACATTCATATATTGTTCATAGGTGTGCACATTCAGACAGCTACATTCCATTTGCAGCAGCCTCAACATATGGATTACAAATACTCTAGCAAATGGGGATATCCTATTGCTACCACTCATAGGCATGTTATGCTTTTATGTTCTACTTGTCTCCATTCTATACCTGCTGTATCTGTGAAATGGATTAAGTTTACCAACTTGTCAAACATTTGAGCACCTATTTGTCTATAACAATGAGATTATAAAACATTCCTTGGACTAGTTTTTGTCCATTGTATCCTACAAAAGAAGCTAAAATACCAACAATTGGACTTCATATGGTGAACTGGACAATTATGGTTTAAAAGAGTTACTTAAATTTGTTCTTCATAGATAAAGCTCTATGTTACTCATCCAGCCCCTAGACAACCTAGGTCCCAGTCCGAGCCAGCCCAGGTTCGGGGTCCAGATCCAGTCCCTTGTGGGTTAGGGTAGGGTCCGGCAAGGGGCACTGCCCCTTGACTCCACTAGGGGTCATAGCCCCTAGAAACCCATGAGGAGTGCTGCCCCTTGACCCCATTGGGGATGCTACCCCCAAACCCCCATGAGGGGCATTGCCCCCAAACTCCCATTAAATTCATTTGATTCACCAAGTACTCTCCAAGTCCAAGTTTCCAAGTTTTCCTACAAGTCTTCATCTATAATATCATCATCCAATTGGAAAATCTTCCCTGATGTTACTTGATGCTTACCAGCAAGGAGAAATGCAGCAATGTAGTTAATCTTAATATACATCATGACATTCGAATTTGACTAATTAACATTCTAATATTTTTTATTTTTATGGTGGTTTTGTTTATCATACAAGATATGATGCTATGTGTGGTATTTTGAACTTAATTACTGTTGTAAATATGTATTTATTTCTGATTTTTATATTTTTTTTATGGACAAACCTAACCATAAATTTTTTTGACTGAACCCATGAACCAAACCCTCGAACCCGAACTTGTAACTTAGAGAAAAAGCAATCTGAACAAAGTCTAAATAAACACAAAGGAACCTGCACATCTCATAATTATTATGCATGTCAGGATGATCTTGTTAATATTGCCATGACATATCCATGCTAACTCAGAGAAGTTTACTACTTTTTGCTGCTACTTTGGATCTTCTGATTTAGCCAACTAGCCCCTAATAGTCCTTATAGCTTGTGTGCTTAATCATCTAACTATAATGGATTTCTATATATTTCCCTAAATCCCAATCAAAGTGCTTATACTCCCTTCTGGCTCTGCTAGGAAATCTCAACCATTTCACAATTATCTTCTTTGATGCACTAGAACCACAAAAAGAGCTAATTTGTTATTCTATTCCAAACACTGATGCAAGCCTACCAAACCTTCAATACTAATGTTCTAACTTATACATATTCTACTACAATTTGAAAAAATACGAAAACTACTAAATAACATAAGTCAAATACTTTGCATGTCCACTGTAATGCTCTAAAGATTTTACAATTATACACTAAGAAGAATAGATAGGAAAAACAATGATTGCCTCAGCAAAACATTGTGACAGAAAAATTGGCTACATTAAATCCAATAATTGATAACTTCATAAAGGATTGTAGTATTAACACATTTAATATGTAAATAATTCAGCAGGTTCAACATTACCAGCTTTAGTGCCATTGCTTTATGATAGTATGATTTTGGCAAAGGACTTTCACTTTTCAGTGCCTTCTCTGCATCTTTCAAGGCAAGTTAAAAAAAAAAAAGGGAAGCTAATAGATGAGCCCTCGGCTAAAGTATAAAGATATCATGATATCAAAATAAAAGTTAAGTCTAATGCAATACCTTTGCATGTACTGTAAGGTCCATTCCTGACAATGCTTGAATCTCTGACAATGCGGCAGGACAGTTCCTTAGTCATTGACTATAATTGTCATAGAAACCACACCCATTTCAATTACTTAATGAATGTATAACTAATATTATCTCATTTCCCTCTAAAATTCTAATTGTTATGAATGTAGAAAGCGAAATCATTCAAGAAATTTTTAGCTTTCTTCTTACCAACAAAAAGTTGCACTCCTATTGTTGAGAATTATAGGATCATTAGGTTGCAATCTGAGAACTTTTGAATATAAACTAATTGCCTGCATAAGAAAACAATTGCATGAAGGAATATGTTAAAGAAAACAAACAAAGAAACAATGTGCATTTAACTCTATACTGTGGCTCAAAAATCCAAAGCTTTCTTCATATGTGAATAATTTCCCTTTCAATACATAGAGCATATGTAAAGAATTTTGAGGTTATAAAACTCAAATGCTATTCTATTCAATAAATCAAGAATTTTAATCAGAAATCACAAATATCATAGCATGTTCTCCTGGTGTTACTGCAATAGCATATGAGGAAGAAATGAATATCCTATAATATTTGTATGATTGCATATGTGTAAAAATCCTAGGAACAACCACTGTTATGTAATATGTTAAGAAGATAGGACATCTGGAATGCTTCCATACAGGCTACAACTCATCCTAATGGAAATTGGCTCTTGTGAGAGTGATGCCATACACCAGAAATAAAAGTATTCATAATTGCAAAAAGCAGCTTTACTGGGTTTAGCGTATAAGCTTGTTCCCTAGGCATACATGTGAAGAGTGAAATTGTATATGTCAAATTTCCTTTACTTGTGGAGAACACAGTACAAAAATCAGTCCTCTTGGAATTTTATAATTGAAAAAAGAATGCTCTTATAACTGTGGCACAACATCTTGCTGGATAAAATTAATTTTCAAATCATAGAAAAAATGGATTATTTTTTAGGGAAATACATTTTCTCTTTTGAGTATTTGTTAGCATGAATTATTATGTCATTTGTGGTCTACATCGATGACAAGGTCCCTCTCATATTGGCCCATGCTCCCCCTCCCTCCCACCACTATAACTACGACACAACATCTTACTGGATAAAATTAATTTTCAAATCATAGAAAAAATGGATTATTAGTCCCTGCCTTTATAAGTAGGAGACTAATGTTTTTGATTGACCAAAATGCAATTTTAATTGTGTCTTGGGAACCGAGCGCGGGCTATGAAACAACATTAATACAAAGTTTTGTTTTTTCATTTATTTTCCTGAAAAAAAAAATTACAGTTTATCTTGCCCTGGATTGGCGAGTGCATTATTTCTTGGGGGTTTAAATTTTTTTGCATTAATTTTAAATAGTCTATCCAATCATCGGGAGAGGGTGAAATATTACAGTTCTATCCCTAAGTTTTTGTCTAGTTTTTCAAGAAGGGCACATGGACGAGATGGGCGCGTGGCTGCATATTGCTTTCACATTTTGCAAGTGGGCATTCTTCATGGCGTCAGGTGGCATTCTTCCTATTAGGTGTCTTTGTTCATGGCATGTACGGTCTTGGTTCATTCTGTAGATGTCTAGATGAAAGCTATCGCTAAAGCCTACTCGCCCATGACAGAAACGAGCGTTCATGTGCTTGGGCTTGGACTTGGAGCTAGCATTTGGAGGCAAGCTTGAGTCTTCTTCTTCGAAGCAGCGAGCATTTGAGGTAAAATGTTACACTAGTTTCTTGCTACTGAGGGTTTTTTTGCAACTGTATTTTTATTGTAGATTGATGGAAGGTACCGAACGGCCAAAGCCGTGAGACCAGATTTCTTTGACGCATTTCCCCGAATATATTTCATTGCTTTGTCAATCCTATTTGAAGTGTCCATAGCTTTTTTGAAAGCATCTCTTTTAGGCTCTTGGCGATGGGAGCAAGGCGTTGAGATGTTTGATATAATGCTTTGGTTGAGATGTATGGAAAATGTGCTAGCATAGTCAAAACAATGGAGTGTTTGGGAAAATGTTTCAGGCGAATGTGGTCTCGGGAGCAACTGGTCAGAGGTTCGATTCCTCCAGGCTCTCTCCATCCATTGCATCATTCCAGGTAAGGGGTTAATACTTATGTTCGTTTCATGACTGGAAACTTCCATCCTGAAGTCTGTTGTAGATTTCCCTTCTCAGCAAGAGCCAACAAATGCATGTCTCTTACAGCGCCTTACGTTAGCTTTCCAACAGGGAAAATGTAGCGCATTGATAACAACTAGGGTTTTACTTTTTTATTCAACTGTTTTATGTCTGTTTGCTTCATGTTGTTACCTCTTTGACATTTCAATGTTGTAGTTTTGCATCTTGTTTGCAACGGAATAGATGCAAAAACATGAAAAACAATGGGAAAAATGATGGTATTCAGTTACAACTTTTTACTAGATCTGATCTTTGTGGTTTTTCTACCATTTAAGTGTTGCCATGTGATTTGAAAAATAAGTGTAGAGTCTCTATTTGAGCGCTCTTGCTTTTCTTTCTAATTTATGCAAGTGTTCCTACTATCTTTTAGACATTGTCAGAATCGTAGCAAACCCATTTTGTGCATATCCTACAATCATAACATTCCATGAGATTCAATCTCTTTGGGGCATTTTTTCAAAGAATTCACATGTCTTGTGCATAATTCATCACAATCTCATCCACCTAGTGATAGAGGATAGAGCTCAAAGCCTACAATATTTAAAACTTGCATTAGATAGAAATACAATGGCCACATCTCTTACCTGTTTGTATTCCCCTATTTTAGTATTTACAAGGAAGTCATTATTTTAGAGATTTTTCACACACAAAGAATGGTGCACAAAACTCTTCCATGAGGATGGTTACTATTTTTGTCCTTTCCATATTTCTGTGGTATAAAGCATCTATATTGTAGACTTGTGCTCCCTCTTTTTTTTCATGTTTTCAGTTCTTTAGTGAGTAATGGAGTTCTACCTTTTTCCATTCATGCATACATCATGAAAAGCATAAAACTTCTAGATATCACAAAAAGTTCTAACTTTATGTTTCTATGTTATTATCAACTAGTGCATTTCCAAGTGCCAAAACTTCACTTATACTAGCATCAAGTATACCTTGCATTGAGCATACTTAGCAACACCCATAAGCTATCTTATGTTCAGAAATCTACTTCCTTCTCTGCACTCACCAAAATTGTTCTGTGCTAGTCAAAACACAGACAAGGCAAACCAGTCATTGCCCCAAAGTCCATTTCCTGGTTTTCATTCTCCTAACCGAGAAGGCATTTCTCCTGTATTTAGGTATTGATATTTTTCATTTTTGGCTGGGCTCTGCCATTCAATTTTTTTGTTGTTATCAATTTGTACATCGATTCACAATTTCTCAAGGTTTATTGTTTGTTGATGAAGGCCTAGTATCTGTGGTATTAACCCCTGTTTTTTTTTTGTTATTTCATCTGTACTGCAAGATATTTAAGACGGCTAGATATGCCAATAAAGCTTAAACTGTTGTCCTCAAACAATGGGTGCCTTGACTAGGGACTAGAATTGACGGTTTATGGCCACTTTTTTTTGGTTTTGACCATATTTTATAGTTTAAATTGAAGAGAAGTAATATAGTTATACTACCATTTCATAGTAAATATACATAAGCCCACTGAGATTCTTTGTCCTTTGGATTTGAAACTGCAACCTCCAGCACTGATTTATGATGACGAGTGAGGCTTAAAATTTTAAGCTTGATTGAAGGTAGTTGTAGGTCCAAAAATACAAGCAGAAATGATTGCAGTGTATAGATAAAATTTCAAGTTTTTTTTGTTGTTGTTGTGATGGCTTTTAGATTCATGGTAGAAAGTGGGGTATACATGCCAACAACTCTCAAATACATTTGAACCGCTTTATTGCTTTTGGTCATTATGGTCTTTTTCTGTCTCTGTAAGTGTTTTCTACTGCAAAGATAGACCAATTTGGCGTATGCTACTGCACTTATTTTTTTATAAATGGTGAAAATGGTTATCACTAAGTGTATAACTAGTGATTTCCAGTGGATCAATAGTTATCGTTAAGTCTATATACTTTGCTTAGAATTTCATAATCAATAGTTATCGTTAAGGCCACAACCACTGGTGAAACCCACTAGGCTCCCTAAGTCGGCTATACTGACAAAAACTATTGAAGAAAATTAAAAATTAGTAATACATAAAAAGAGATAAATCAATATACCAAATAGATCATTGAACTAGTTGATTAGTTCATTGCTAGAGTGAAGATTATTGGATATATTGTACTCTATACTTTATATTGTATGCACATATGCTCATGTAAATTTAATGTTTGTGCAATATTGAAATTACTAGATTATTTCACGTAAAATATGAGCTGGTAATTCTTATGATATTTATTCTTAGGCATCAACTGTTGATTTCCAGTGGATCATAAATATCGTTAAGTCCATATACTCTGCTTAAGACTTTACTCTGCTTATAATTTCAACTTTTAGGCATTTCTTTTGCTCAGTAGCACGCCATGTTCATAACAGTTTGGTCAATGATGCTGAAATATAATTGCAGAGATTACACTCATCAAAATCAATTGAGGATATTGGTATGAACGTAAGCAGATAATAAATATTTTATATAATTAAGAACACGTACCAAGAATTATTTTTTAATTTCCTTGCACAATATCATTTCTAGCAATATCAACAAGTGAAAACTTCAGCTATTTCCCAATCTTGATTGCTTGGTTGCAATTTTCCACTTTCTTGAAAATCTTTGTGGGAGGCCTATTTGCTTATTTCCAGTTTACAATACCAGGGACCACTTTGTCAAGCATTTCCAAGAGGAACCATCTGCAACAAAGTGGAAAGCCAGTTCAATGATCTATTTGGTATATTGATTTATCTCTTTTTATGCATCACTAATTTTTAACTTTCTTCAACATTTTTTGTTATGTTTTTCTTTCACAACTCAATGTGATTTGTGACAACTAGTCTCTTAGTTAAAGTCATTATTTACAAACTTTGTGAGCCAAGTACTGCAGAAGAACTTGTGTGTTTCTTTGTAAATCTCTCTACATCTCTAGAGTTTTTCGCAGAGTATTCCCCTCAGGCTTGTCACCTAAAAATAAGTTACAAAACCTTTATTTTTTGCCCATTTGGTCTTCAATGGTTAGGATTTAGCGACTTCTTGAGGGATTAAAAGGATTTATAAATAGTTGGTTAAAAGTCATAAAATTATGAAAATGGGATATATGATGTTATCCCTTTGGCCTCAAAGTCCTTAAATAGGGCCTGGTGGTGGGGTTCTGCCTCTCTATTCCGCCTTGTATTACTGCAGGTAATGTGCCTGGGGTGCTGAATCTTGTCCCAACTAGGGGTTGTTGACCCCTCCAAAATTGTTTGCCTTTTCAAGTCTTTTTTTTATGAAACATGGCATCACTTCCATTTTAAAATGCCTCCCTTTGTACAACTAAACATGTTGAGGTGTGTTAATTAGCTTGTGACATTGTGCATTCTTTTCGTAAGTTATAACTATAATCATATTGTCCTGGATCTTTCTTGCATTTCGTTCGTCTTCATTTTCAACTCTTTTTGTTCCACAAATGATGGTCTTTTGTTTAATGTTGCCTTATATCAATAGGAATGTTTCAGAGGTATTCTTCAACTTATGTGTAAATATGTCGCTATAGACAGCTTATCATTTTCCTGTCACTTATGTGGTATCTTTGTTTCATGCTTTGTACTATTAATATATCATCAAAACCTCAGTTGGATACCTCACTTTTGAGGAGTTTTACCAACCATATATTGACGGACTGTACAATTTGTGTTTGTTATTTTTTTATGCGAACTTAGTTCTTCTTTTGAATTGACACGTCTTGATGGTGCTGCACCATGTATCTCAGTAGAAAGTGGGACAGGTAAAACAGAATCCGCCAAAATGCTTATGCGTTGTCTTGCTTTCATGGGAGGCCCAACTATACCACTATTTCATTTCATTCATCTTTTCCCAAAACCCCTAACCCAAAGTGACTGCTACAGAGGCTAGATTTTGATCCAATTCTTGACGTTTCTAGTCAACCCAGCTTATGTTCTGCTCCCCTTGAATCAAAGGGTTTAGCATCTTTTGCAAACAAGTACTTCTTTGGCAAGCAAAATTTTGAAGACATGACTATTTAGAAATTAATAATAGAATTTTGTCCTTTGATATTTGGTATAAACCTCGCAACAATGTGTTCTACATAAACAACTAAAACTCAAAGATCATTTTGTTTCACAAAATTATGGCCTTGGCAAACAAGGTGTGGCTTGATTCTTATCCATGCTTTTGCAGTCATTTGCATATCTTTTTTGTTCTTTTGATAACTATGTTAGCAAGCAACTATTTCTCTGCAGTAGCATAACATATATTTGGTTTAGAATCTGGTAACATTCCTTATGATATGTCAAACAACATATTCATTTCAGTATACACCAGTTTAAACCAAAGTCCTATTTTTTATTATTTTCTTGCAGGAAAATTGTGGATTTATTTAGCTCCCTGTTGGCCAACAGCTAATATTCTGGGGGTTTAGCTTTCTGAAAAAATAAAATTAGAATAAAATTGAGAAGCTCGTCCAAGAAAAACGAAGAGGGAAATGTATTAAACATAATTTCCTAATGTTTCATCCTTTTTTTCGCTAAGGGCACATGGTTCTGCAGCTGAATGCTTGGCATCATAAAAAGCAGTTCATGTGCCTTGTTTGTGCTTTCACATTTTGCATTTCATGCATGCATTATATTTTCTTGTTGCATTTCATGAAAGAGCTAGAGAGCACTCTCACATTTTTCATTCTATGAATATGCCAAAATCATGGCACTCCATAAGAAGCTATTTGGTTTGTGCAGTTTTGTGAACACTTTCACTGCATCGTTTATGCATTTTCCTTTAGCATACATGGTTAAAAGGGAATTTTTCCACACAAATAGCTGGCTCAAAGCCTATTTTAATGACATGGGCCCTTATGGGTGGTGCTTTTTCCCGATTAACTAAAATGCAGAGCAATCGTGCTAGCTAGGGTTCTCTAAATGGGGTAAATGTTTTTTTTTAATTTTCTTGTGATAGTTTTCTATCTGGTGTAAGTTGGATTCTTAATGTCTTGCATTTAGCTTGGTTTTCTACTATTCAAATAAAGTATATGTTTTGCAGGGCTTCCTATTCAAGTTCAGATGCTAAGTAAATGATAGATCCCTCTTCAATGTCCTTTTCTAACCACACCTATGTTTATGGGTTCTCAGAGGTATGACTTTGGTATTGCTATCTATAATGCTTTGCACATATTCTCTTCCATGCTCCTTGCTAGCCATATTTAATCCCTCAAAATATCACCATGAGATATATTGCTGAGGAGACTAGAGCCATCCAGTATCTAGCACTGTATGCATCAGCTACAGGGCCTCCTAGAAGAGGCATAACAGTTGTGACCCACTGCAAAATTTCAATGGAGATGCACATGGCATTAATGTTTAGTTTTTTGTATGTTCCAATAATTTCTAATTAAACAATCACTATTTTTTTTCTCACTTAGATCTATTAGATTCATTCACCTCCCAAAATTTAAATAGGAAAAATAATATAAATTTTATCAATTGGTCAGTTGAACTGGCAACAACTGTAATAGAAAGTGGTGTGCTATTCGGAATAGGCATATAATCAGTTTTTTGGTATTTGGGATTCATTAAAAAATTCTTGTATCTATATTGCTATATCACTTGCCAAATATTGTTAGCAATTGCTTCAGTGGAAGTCAGAGGCCAGCATATAGATGTCCAACAAGTTGTACAATGTCTTGTTGCTATCTATGTTTCTTCCCTTCATGGCTTCC
The DNA here is from genome assembly GCA_007258455.2 of Sequoia sempervirens. Lineage (NCBI taxonomy): Eukaryota > Viridiplantae > Streptophyta > Pinopsida > Cupressales > Cupressaceae > Sequoia > Sequoia sempervirens. The sequence goes on from VDFB02000015.1 coordinate 439,473,158, forward strand.
AATAGCTGTAGCTGTGGAGATCTACAAGTATTAGTTATGCATGGCATCAAAACTATGCATTCAACAACTATTTTATTTTTATTAACAACCCACATGACGTAGATGATTTAACTACAACTAGATGACTCATTTCTACATTTTCTCACTTCAAAAAAGATTAACCTGTGATATCTCATATAGGTCCTTTATCAAAAGGAATGCTTCACAAATAAATCGACTATGATAGATATTATCTATTACCAGTGTGCAGCTAAGGGCTTGTTATGAGCTAAAAAGTAGATAGACTTGATGTCTCTTGCCATCTTATAGACTCTTGTGAGGGATCTTTGTCTATTTCTCAGCTGTATTATATTCATGGTTTTAAAAATGGTATAAAATTATAAATAAAAAGTCATATTTTCATCTTACAAAAATGTCTTGGACAATATTTTTGCACGTGTTTGAAATTGTTTACTATTTGTTTATCTTCTGTGATTAAATCTCTTGCATTGTACAATCTTTTTTTTTTTTGCAGCTAATTACATACATAGAGACTGGATATGCACGAGGATTTGCATTTGGTACAAGGACCTTTTAGAGCACTACCCTAGACTATTTTCACAGTCCTTTGAAATGTTGATCTCTACCCATTCATGGATTATTAGGTTATTATGCCTTTCAACCTTCATGCAAACTCTTTTCATGACTATCAAACAGTTCACGTGCCTTGTTTGTGCTTCCACATCTTGCATACATATCTACCGAAGCATTTTCAACGATGATACTTGGAAAAAATCCACCTTCATCTTGCTTTGATGGACTGGTAGGGAGGGTGCTAGAAAAGACCATTGAGTATGGCTTTACACCTGCCAATTGCATTTTCTTGAAAGCTTCTAAAGCTTTTTCAATAAATAATTTTTGTGCATATCCTACAATCATTGCAATCCACAAGATTGTTAGTTGAGAATTTCGTCAACTTAAATACAATACAGATTGATTTTTATCTTATACTCCTCTGCTCTTTCCACCTTCAAACAGACCTGCTCATGGCAGGGACTCCAGCTCACGCAGAGCACTTTTTTTTTTAGGGAGATACATTTTCTCTTTTGAGTCTTTGTTAGCATGAATTATTATGTCATTTGTGGTCTACATCGATGCCAAAGGTCCCTCTCATCTTGGAACATGTGGCCGCCCCCCTCACCCCCCACCTCATGCCCCCACCTCCCCCCCTTGGGTGCAACAGTAGCTTTTGATTCGATCTCTTCTGCTGGCATCTGATCTGGTTGAAAAGTTAATACATCATAGTGATTTATTGTGCTATGATTGTTGGTTTCTTGCTAAACAACCTCTTTCTTATTGACAAAACCTTGGATGTGCCATAGGACATATCCTAGATCTGGGATCCTATTAGGAAGGGGTAGGGGAATAAATTGAGGTAAAAATCCTTATCTAATCTGTCTTTCCATAGAAATATATTGGATGTTTTCTATTTATAGCAAAGTATGATAGTAAGAGATGTTGTAGAAACTGGAAAGTTGTTTTTCCTTTGTCAAATTGGACAAGCTAATGGTTCATTTATGGTTAACTCATACTATCTTTCAGATACGAACATATATTACAGTTACCTATTGGGATACTTAAACTTGAATTAATGTTGGAAAATGTTTCTGTAACTGCATAATAAATGCTTTCTTTATCAACCAAATATTCAGTGAGACAATTTTATAACTAAAGAGTTTTTCTTGCAGCTTGCAGATATGGTTGTTGAAAGTGATCCAGATTGTTTGCGACTTCCTGTAGATGTGAAGAAAGAGCTTCTTCAGAGTCTGCAAGAATCGTCAGGCATGGAATTTCTAGAAGATTTGGAAGGTAATATAGTTGATGAAATTTTATTGCAGTTAGCAAGTGAATGGTCAATTGACTTGCCTCAAAATGGAGCAACCAATTAACTTGAGACTTGGAAAGTTAGTACAATCAGCTAATATGTATTTGTTGTAGGTTGTACACCCCTAGTATATGTACTGATTAAAATGTTAACTGAATAATGAGTTTCATATGATCTATGTGTTCATTATCCATCATTGTTTTTGGCTTAATCTCTAAAACATGTCTAATGTTCTTGGATATTATGCTGTAACTTGTACATTATGTGTAAATGTATTATTCAATTTGATATATAAGCTATAGAGAATAGCAGTTTTAACCAAGAAATATCCAAAATAATTTGCAATAGCAGTTACGTAATTGATATTCCCAATCCAAAATAATGCTATATGGAATCCATAATGTGTCTAAAAGGTATAGAAGAACAACTTTGTATCTATAATTGTATCAATGGTATTGTCATAGAGAGTGAAGACAACCATTTTGAAAAACTAATTTATACAAATATGCAACTGTGCTAACACTGAATCATAGGCATATCACTTATCAAATGTATAGGATAGATTCCCATGGTCAATAAGGCATTGGAAACTTCCAGTATAAGCAAAGATTCTAATATAAGGGCGTAGATTGGTTGCATGCACAATAGAACATAATAGAAGCATAATCATTCTTCTATGTGGTTGGCCAATACAAGTATCTCCAAAGGTGTTTAAGGTGCTTATGTACCTAAACAACCAAAATATGTATCACTAAAGGTTTTAAAGAGCCTTCTCTGCTTCAAAATGTTCCCCATAGGCAGAGGAATGAGCCTATTTAAGTAGTATGAATTTATGAATAGAACTAGTTAAGCTTTAGCAACATCCCAATTTAAAGGGTATAGTCCAAGAAGGTTAGTTGATTGATAACTATTGGTTTAAGTTTTTAACTATATACAAATATCATGATTACTACACCTATCATCTAATATGCTAGTAAGTACAAGTACTGACTAAATATTGGAGAGGCTTTCTACCTTGTTGGTGGCTCATTTCCTTGGATATGTCACCTATAGTGACTCTTCTTTTGACCTCCAGAGACTCCACGATGCATTTGTTTTCCTATTATTTTATCAGCACAAATTTCCAGTCCCATAAGCTACAATGCATAAAGGCGCAGTTACCCAGGTGAATAATCTTAATATTTAAAATCTATGAAGAATTTGTACTGCTTAATATAAAAGTTTTGAAAACAAACCTTCAATACATAGTCTATGATAAGGCTGGTCTTCTGGCCCTCAATTATTGTTTCCTGTGGCCATAGTGCAGCTCAGTGTGCAATAAGTGGCAGATATCATAAAGAAAGATTTCATTTGAGGAACTTCTAATAGAAAACAACCCTCTAGAAGAAGTACTTACCTTCATAAAGACGTCAAAATCTAGATCTAGTTTGATGCCTGCTTGCTTCTCACGTCTCGAAAGTTCTTGCAGTAGGTCTGTAAGCAACACAAATCAGTGTGGTCACATAATTGAGAAAATGGTGTAGTTGAAAGCAATGCACGCATAAAAAAGTTAAAAACTCATAGTATGTTGACCTGACATCTTGGCATTGGCCAGAGAAATCCAGTGTTTCCCCTTACAGTCATTTCTGCATAGTGCAAATGATGCTGGCTAATGTAAGCAGATGTTCTTTGCAGCACAAATTCTATCAACGAGTGTCCATTGTAGGTCATATTTCTGGTATTCTATGGAAGAAATCATTAAAAAATGAGGGAAAAAGGAAAATGCATGTCGAATAAGGGAGGGAAAATGAAAGGAGGGAGGGAAAATAAGGAGAAGAGGAAATAAATTGGCTATTGCACTTTAGGTGTGCAATTGGGTACACTGAATATTTGTGTTCCATTTTTATAAATTATTTTTTTAAGTTAAAATATATATATAATAAGTAAAATCATTCAATGTATAAACTTTATAAAATATTTCCAATTTTTCACTTTTTAATTCTTTCTATTTTTATAAATAATTATTTAAAAGTTAAAAAAATATATCTACTACAAAATATAAATATGAAAGATAATATAACTTTTCATCTTGTAACCCTTATTTAATTAAGAAAATTTAAGAATTTTTATAAAGATAATTTTTTAAAACTTAAAGTATATATTAAACTATACTATATCAATATAAACTGCTAACCAAGAAACATAGGCATTTTTATTTCCTCATGAGCAAAATTGTATTTGCATTTATGTTTATTTGTTAATGAGGGAAGAGACGATATTTTAGGGTTTTATTCTGCTCTACTCTACTCTGTTAACCACATGAAGATGGAGATGAAGATGATGCACAACTTTAAATGGATACGCCCCCTCTTTAAACAAAAACTTCTCTTCATTCTACAAAACAATACAAAACCTCATCTCACCACACACGCAAATAGGAGAAATCCCCTCCTCGCATCACGCACAAATTTAATGTTTTGCACTTCACTCAGTACATTAATGCCTTATGTAAATCAGGAAACACAAAAAGGGCCTAGGACCTTTTACATTCAGCCATAACTGAATGCCTTCCTCTCGATGTCATAGCCTTCACCACACTTTTAAATTGTCTTGGTAACTCTGTTGATCTGCATAGAATCAACTCCCTTCTTGCTGAAATGAAAGAGATGGAAATACATTCAAATTTTATCACTTATAACACTCTCATAAAGACTCTGTGTAAAGGGGATCACATTGGGGAAGAACTTGGTATTTTTCCCAAAATGGGGCACACACATTGTTTTCCTGATATTGTTACATATATATAGCACCCTAATTGATGGGATTTGAAAAAGAGGCAGAGTAGATGAAGCTCTTGTTTTATTTGTTGAGATGATACAATCTGGCATTTCGCCCGATATTATTGCCCGCAGACACACTAATAGATATAACTGATGATAACGAATTACTTAACTGAGATCGAGAACTTAGGAGGAACATCGACAAATAGCACAATGAAGGAAATTCAAACAAGTGTTATGTTTGATCGAAATAGTCTCACATACCGGGCATGCCGCATCTTTTTACACGCTATGTTTAAAAATGCTCAAAAATCATGTCTCCGGCTCAAATATGTACTATCTCTAAAACCTGTCGATCTTCAATGCGACACCATTATGACCAGATAGTCAGAACATAAAGATTCATTATGGCAACTAGCCTACATATATCCCCTATCCACAATGAACTACATTTAATATTTAATCTAACCAAACAAACCAACAAGAAGGATCAATTTGTTCATCAATGAAGACTTCTTAGAAAATCTATACCATTGAATGCAAAATTCAGGTTGGGGCCTTTCAAATTGGATATGCCTTTAGTGTAAAAAAATTATTTTAAAAAAGTATTTTTTATTGTCTTAATTTAAGACAATTAGAAAATTAAAAATATAATTTAAACATAAAATATATATTTAAGATAAAATTAATATTTTGTCTTAAATTAATGTCTTAAAATCCCCTTCTGTGTAGTAGTGGTAGGAAGGAATTGTAGTTTGATATTAAAGATGATGCAATTTGTCACAAAACTTCCCTGAAGATTCTTCCCAAATTGTGTTATATTGTTAGCGGTTTTTGCTGCTTTCTGCTCGCTATTGGTTTCCACTCCTCCAAACTCTTCCTCGCTAGTATTGACCTTTCACTTGTCCAATTTTGTGAGTTGTAGCTTGAAAATAAAATATTGACAGGGTTTTAGGGTATGCTTCTTAAAACTCAATAAACAATAAAAAAAAGGGGAAAAATAAAGCCCTCGTTTCTAAAATGTTTTAGTAGACGATAAGCCCTGGTTTCAAGTTTACGCAATAGCTATTTTTGGTGCACCAAACAACCTAGGCAGCCAAATGGCCCACTTAGGTAGAGGTCCCATGAGGGTGGCTTAAGCTCTATGGATTATGATCAAATTCAAAAGAAAAAAGAATAGAGGAGTAATAGTCATTTTAATTTGTCTGGTATTAGTCATTTATTTAGTAATTTTTATTTTTCTGATATTAGTCATTTATTTAGCCATTTATTTAGTCATTTATTTAGTCATTTAGTTGTAATTTTACCTTATGACTAAATTAGTCACTTATAAACGACCAAATTAGTCATTTATTTTCCAAATACTACTAGTGTTAGTCACGTGACTAAAAGTTTAGTCATGTGACTAAAATTTTAGTCATGTGACTAAAATTTTTAGTCATGTAGTCATTTATTTTCCAAATTCTACTAGATTAGAAAATTTAAAATCAAAAACATTTGCAAAATATCATAAAAACCCAAAAAATACCAAAAACAACCTCAAAACATTTCAAAACACCAAAAACATCAAAATATTTGAAAAAAGCCATCCATCCCATCTCTCTTTCACCCACAATAATCTCATCCATAATAAAAAAATCATCACACTCACCCTTTGGAAAAACAAATGTAAACAAGAATAATAATCAATAAAAAAGAAAACTTCAAACACAAATCAAAATCAAAGCAACAAACCATTAAATGCAAAATAAAAATCATGATCATTCGCAAACATGTCAATCGACCTTGTATCAACAGCCTTTCCAAGCAACCTATCAACTTGCCACCATCCACTAACATGTCCTAGGATGCATCCTTCCTACAATGGGCATTATCTTTTGGCAAAGCACTTTGGATAAACAAAACAACGTGTCTCCATCCACTAACATGTCCTAGGATGTATCCTTCCTACAATGGGCATTATCTATTGGCAATCATTTTAGTTCTTAACTAATCAAAGCGATTTAGAGAGAAAGGAATGGGGCATCAATCTTCATCTCTTTTTATGTTGTGCTTGTTGGACATTCTTGTAATATAACTTGGCAAATACTTACTTTGTTAGGTTCATCCTAGCAAGGTTTTTGTATGTCAAGTGTGAACAAGAATACCCTATTTTTCAAGTCAAAGTCCATCACACTAGGTACAATTCCATCCTATTTCTTTATACCTGATGCATCATATTTGTGTTTTTTATCAAACATAAGGTAAGTAGCCCTTTTAAAATACCAATTCCTGATAAGAAAATCATTCATCTCTTATCATAATCTTTAATAAAGTTGGCTTGTTGAACTTCAGATCATCTCTATTTCTTCTTTTCCACACTAACATCATACCGGGATAATTGATCATCATCACCAATGCATCCATCTTGTAGCCACAAACCATCAGCATACTGCATATCATATCATATCATATAAGAAACACTAATCATCTCACATGCATGTTCATCATCATAATACAGATCTATTAGTCTAAGCATCTCATAAACCATACATTTGCATAAAACATCCATTGCATAACCATATATGCATCATTCATCTCATCCATCTCGCATGCATTGCATCATCATTTTAAGTTGTTTAGCATAATATAAATTGGTTATTCTAGGCATCTTGAAACCATCTCATTTACATCATCATCATAACCATTCATACATCTATCTTGAACCTCTTTGTCGTGAGATCGACCTTCAAATCAAACTTTTTGCTCGATCTCTCGAGGGGGAAATGTACCAGTATACTTCTTTCTAGTGGGGCATCTAAAAAAATCAGAATTTTTTTGAATTTTGATTGCAAAAAGTTTATTCTTTAAACCATCACATCAAGTACATTGCTTCAAAGAGGGGAAAAATGTAGACATGCAAAATTGACATCATGCATTCCTCACATTTAATTAAATCATATTCACCTGATCAATTAAATAAATCACGTTTATTTGATTAATCTCCTAAGTTATCTCTTTAATTAAATAAATCAAGTTTATTTAATTACTCTCCTAAAGTCATCCATTTAAACTAAATAAATTTATCTTTATTTGATTTAACACTAACATCATCTTCTTTATAAAATAAATCAAATCTTTATTTAATTAAATCTAAAATCATTCTCCTCTCAACTTTGATTTATTTAAATCCTAAAATCTAAGTCAAAATTATCAAATCACCTAAACTCCTCTCATTTAATCAAATCCTGATTAAATCTAATCTTAATCCATGCCACATCCTCTAGCTTTTCCCACTTGCACAATAAATCAATTTATTTGATTTATTATTTCCTCCTTTTCATTCAAATAGGGCATCGAGATGAAATATTCTTCAAATTTGAATTTTCCCTCCGACATGTCTTGTCCTCCAACATAGCATTAACTCCTCTTACATTGTCTCTTACATGTCTCCCACTTGGCATTTAAGACTCTTTCTTCTCCCTCCAACAAGCCATCTTTTGAATTTCAAATCTCCCCCTCTTGGGCACATTGATCAAAACAGGCACAACCTTCATCCTCTCACATCTTGACAAGTGGCATCTTGTCATTGGCTCATGTTTTTTTCCCACATCCTCCATGTTTTGCATTCTTCCATCCTTCTTGGTTATAAATAGAGGCCTCCTCTATTGTATTAATCCTCCACAACTTGATACAAAATCTTAATCATTTGAATCTTGTTCATCATATCATCTAGGAGCTTATCAAGGATTGGGAAAGGGCTTCTTTCCACATAAAATAAGCACCAATCCACTATGGGATAGGGTTTGATCATGTTTTCATATGCTTTATTTAGTTGTTTTGATTCTTTTTATCTTATTTGCATATTTTAATATGATTGAATATTTCATAGGAACACTACTTTGTTTGCTTGTTTTAGGCTAACATTATGCTAATGTGTTTAAACAATTTGTAGATTTATGGTGTTTACAACATGTATTCATACACATGTACATGTATACATATTTGTACATACATACATACATACACACACATATATGCATGCATACACACATACACATATATGCATTATACACAAACACATGTGCACATATATGCATTATACATACACACATACATATATATGCATTATAAATACACACATACACATATATGCATACATACATACAAGCAAGGAACCAACTCTATTTTGTTCATCTATTTGAAGGCATACATATTATGCTTGGATATCTCATACCTGTTTATCATTGTCTGAATAATTTTGGTACATCAAAACCCTATTTGGTGTAAGAAAATTTCTATAGTCTCAATTAGAATGTTTATCTTTCTGAAGGCATACATATTATGCTCGGATATCTCATACTTGTTTATCATTTTCTAAATAATTTTGGTACATCAAAACCCTATTTAGTGTAAGAAAATTTCTATAGTTTCAAGTAGAGTTTCCTCCTCTCCCTCATATTTGATCAGTAAATATACCCCTTCTCTAGTCCTTGCTTACCTACATGGGTAAATCATAGTCCTATTAAGATATTTCAAAAGATTGGTTATATAATTGGGTGATGGTCTCCATGAAATCAGCTAGTAAACTGTGTTGCTTCATTTCATTCCTTTTTGAATTCAATTTAACATAACCTTATATTGTCTAGAATAATTGGATGGGAATTCTTTGTATGGTTATTTGATGTCTATTAATGTGGCTTGGTAGTTAACTTTGGATGCTTGATAGATAACATTGGTTGTCTTGTCAGATCCTTGGTTGTCGATGCACATTTTTGGCCTATTCATTCTTGAGATATCATTTTTTAAGTTTGAATGTGTAAATAGGATTTATGATGATTGGAATGCATCCATTTGGCCAATTTCTCTTAGTCTAGGCCATTCTATTATGGAAATTAAAAATTCTTATGTTAGCTCTTCCATGGTGGTTGGCGAAAGAGAAATTCCAATCCTTTATTGATTTATTGATACAAATCAACCTTTTCCTCAACCAATTGCCTCAATTAGCCTTCTTGGTGGCAAGTCCATCTCAGATATATGTAATGTTTGTAAAACATGACATTATCTTCTCTACCATGTTTTGGATTTGTATGTTTGAGGTTCAGTCGGGCTAATAACTTAGAGTCTTTATTGTCATTTCTTTAGCTTTCAACTTGTAGACATGTATTCTTTAGGATATTTTTCCTTTCTATTTCCATTGTTATTGCTTGAAGTTCCATTTACCTATTTAGGTCACTTGTGGACATTAATATAATTTGTTTATTTTTCCCAATTAAAACTCAGTATCACTGTTGGTTTGAGTGCCAACAACAATTTTCATCCACTTAATCTTTGTGATTTTACTTTCAATCTTTGCAACTTTTTTCACTTTGATTTGTAAGGAAATGCCTATGTGATTACCTTACATTGAAATTCTCAATTTTGTGGCTTATGATTACGTTTACAACAAAAAAAATTCCTAATCAATAAGTATGATTGTCTCAAAATTCTATCTACTTGTATTTTTTAGTCTTTCATCCATTTGAGTTTAATTATAAATCTAGTTTAAAAGGAGAAAAATTACTCCACTTTTATCTGATAAATTATAGATACAACTTTAGTCATGGAAAGATGGCTCAAAAATTTTAGGTATAATGAAATGATCAGATCTTTATATAAAATTTGTAGCAATGGGTACTAGAGATATAAATAGCTCCAAGTTTTGGTCATTAAAAGAGTGGACTCTAATTCCACTTGCAATGGACCCACTAGGTTTATTGAAGTTACTTTCAACAAAATATAACTTGTTAATAACTTCCATAGTACTTAAGATTGAAGAACAAATCAAAATCCATTGAAAAATTGAACAAGATTTTGAAAAGAAAATGATTAGCTACTAGTTGTTGAGTTAAGTCACCAGGAACCATCTTTAAAATATAAATCATTTGTCTAAAAAATAATAATTGAAATTTCTCAAAAAGACCTTAATACCTTATGAATAAAGATGAACTCTAACATCATAATAATATCTATAGACACATAAAATTGACCTAGGCCTTCAAGTTCTATTTTCTCCATGTTTCTTCATAACATAATATAAATATTTAATTATCTCCTATGGTCCAATTTCAACTATTAATTAAATAATTCTTACTTATTTAACTAATTCATGTCTTTTATTCCTCCTGACTATTTAAATAAATAAATTATATTTATTTTATTTAAATATGTCGCTAATTTCTTATGTCCCTCTATAATTAAATAAATTCTTTAATTTTTTTAATTATTATCAACCTTGGCTTTTTTTTCTAATTTTAAATAGTCATTTATTTAAAATTGTCCACTTTCTAAGTTTCTCTCCAAGTAAATAATTTTAAATTATTATTTACTGTCACATGGCCCCACCACTTTTGAATTAAATTAATTTTTAATTCAAAAGGTCAACTCAGTCTCTAAATCAAATAATTTTAAATTATTATTTGATTCTCCAACTTTTTCTTTTTCTGTGCCCAATATCTCCTCTTGTCACATGCATTTATGTCCA